>MJUT01061709.1:431290-452691 GCA_002080005.1 Gigantidas platifrons
TTGGTAAAACTTACGGCACTGTGGTTTGCCTGCAAGAATGGCTACCATTAGATTCTATCAATGGTAAACACTGTTACCAATGTCATACCAATGGTAAATAAAATTACCATTGGGTAACAATGGAAGGACTGTGAACGCACCAAATGTAATTATTATTAAAAACAAAATTTTTCTCCATCATGCATATGTGATCTTAGCCCATTTTGACTATCCTGCTTAGACCATTTGGTTTTCTTCCTCCAAAAGACTTTTAAAATTATTTAGTTTTCCAATCTATTGACTATGAGCATACATGTACCTGATGAAGGTTATTCTGGAAACATTTCGTGTTTTTATTCAAATACTTCAGAATCAAAACCAAAATCCTTCAAAACATTTTTTTTATGACAAGACAACATACCAGTAAATTAAACTATTTCTTGCATGATTGATTCCCTTTGTAATATTAAAACACAACAATTTTTATATCAATAATTTAAATTGTCAGAAAATATAATGGAATGTACGAAGTCTTGAATTGTAATGGAACATGTATTAATGAACAATAATTCTTTTCACCAGCTGTAATCATGTCTGTAACTGCAACAATCCCACATCAACAAGTTTTTTAATTTTCTTTTTCTTCTCACCATCTGCTTCACTTAAAAGTCTGAAATTAAAAATATACATTATTCAATGGAAAACAATTATCAGAGTGAGTGATCTCCCCTATTTTTCAAATACCTTCAAAAGCCTATACAAAAGCATCCACGGAAACCTGCTATACTCTCCACTAATTGATGAGTCAAAGATGAACTATGGCTGCTCACGGTCGATACTCTCACTCATTGATGAGTTGAGAATATTGAAGCATGATTAGCAGTGGGTTATCAACGATCAAACAAATGGTTGCTTGATTGATTGGAGTTTAATGCCAACTTTAGCAGTATTTCAGCTATATCATGGTGCATACAAAAAGGTCTTTTGTTATATTTCATATCTTTTGTAAAATTTCAATCTGATCTTCCCGTTTACATACAAAATAAAATTCTCTTCTGTTTAAAAGTTATGAGTGATAGCAAATAAAATTAATAATACCCTTACCTT
Organism: Gigantidas platifrons; assembly: GCA_002080005.1. Classification (NCBI taxonomy): domain Eukaryota; kingdom Metazoa; phylum Mollusca; class Bivalvia; order Mytilida; family Modiolidae; genus Gigantidas; species Gigantidas platifrons. Next base: position 432,377 of record MJUT01061709.1, read on the forward strand.
TGTCCACTATCTGGATTTGTTCATAATACACTGAACAAATTCTGTACTCATGGAAGTAAATAAAACTTAATAATACGCTTACCTTTGTCCTTTATCAGGATTTGTTTGTATTATACTAAACAAATTTTGTACCTATGGAAGTAAATAAAACTTAATAATACGCTTACCTTTGTCCAATATCTGGATTTGTTCATAATACACTGAACAAATTCTGTACCCATGGAAGTAAATAAAACTTAATAATACGCTTACCTTTGTCCTTTATCAGGATTTGTTTGTATTATACTGAACAAATTCTGTACCCATGGAAGTAAATAAAACTTAATAATACGCTTACCTTTGTCCTTTATCAGGATTTGTTTGTATTATACTAAACAAATTCTGTACTCATGGAAGTAAATAAAACTTAATAATACGCTTACCTTTGTCCTTTATCAGGATTTGTTTGTATTATACTAAACAAATTTTGTACCCATGGAAGTAAATAAAACTTAATAATACCTTAACCTTTGTCTGCTATCTGGATTTGTTCGCCACCTACTGAACAAATTTAGTACCCATGGAAGTAAATAAAACTTAATAATACCTTAACCTTTGTCTGCTATCTGGATTTGTTCGCCACCTACTGAACATATTTTGTACCCATGGAAGTAAATAAAACTTAATAATACCTTAACCTTTGTCTGCTATCTGGATTTGTTCGCCACCTACTGAACAAATTTTGTACCCATGGAAGTAAATAAAACTTAATAATACCCTAACCTTTGTCCACTATCTGGATTTGTTCGTAATACACTGAACAAATTTTGTACCCATGGATCTACCAGGACTTCCATTATTTCTGGACGAGATAAAATCTCCTGCATCTTTCTCTCATCTTCTGCTGTAGCCTGGTGTGGATTGGTAGAACTTCTGACTGACATGTCAGCACCACCTGCTGATTGTCTTGTAAGAATTGTCCCCCTTTCTGATGCAGATGGAGGGTTAGTAGGTACATATTTATTAGTGTCAGAGGGATCTATTTCTTCTATTTTTTTAATTTTTGGCGATGGTTTTGTCTTTTCTTCTTCCTGACCACTTTTGTCAGCAATATTTGTGAAATGGTTTCCTGAAATACAACATAGTTTGTCGTTGAAAAAATATGACTTACGGTACAAAATGAAAAAAAAAAGATATGACTCAAAATCAAATATCAGCTAGTGTATGGGCTGCCATGAATAGGTCAATCTGATTAAAATCAGATCTCTCACTTGCTCCCCCTTTTCAGATATGTTGCGGCGTGGGAGATCTGAAGAAATCCCATTACGGGTCACATGTGAATGACCTTTTTCGTCCAATGAAAATTCAGCTTCCGAGATCATGAAAGCGTAATATTCTAATAATAAACTGCTCCGATATGCAGTCCGTCTTCTCTAACAATGATTTCATCATTTCTTGCTGCTCTCTTTTCAACGTTTCAACAGAAAACTGTGTGCAAATTGATTTCAGCACATCTTCATATTTATCATCCGCCATCTTTTCGACAAAACTGAAGCGTTGTTTGCTACGAGTAATCTGATTGGTCGAATAAGTTCACAACCCGTAATTACCAATCATTTAATATTCATGATATCGGGTCATTCACATGTGACCCGTAATGGGATTTCTTCAGATCTCCCACGCCGCGACATATCAGAAAAGGGGGAGCAAGTGAGAAATCTGATTTTAATCAGATTGTGAATAGGTGTATTCAAAACATATAGAATAATATCAGTTCTGAAGGACGAGACAAACATTATTGCTAGTATTGCTACAAGTCAGACAAGACAAGCTGTACACATGTAATACTAGTGATAATGTTGTCGAGACCTTCAAAACTAACGATATTGTTTTTATTGGTAACATCATAAAATTGTTTGATGTCACATCGACCGATAATTTTCAGTCTCAGAGTCAGTGTTGTTGATACTGACAATATCACCCTGTGAGATCAGAGGGAAAATGTCAAAATGTCCAATAAAACTTCATGATAAAGTGTGTCAGTAACTTGTGACAGGTCTGTCATTTTCTCAGATTACTCCAGTTTCCTCTATCAACAAAACTGACCACCATGATATACCACAATAATTGAAGTATCGTTGAAAGTGAAAGCAAGCTTCCATAATCACTGTCTTAATAAATTTTCAGGAAATGATCAATGTATTTGGCATGTTGCCTTCTTCTTTATAGAAAACATTTCAGTCATCCCAACTAAGCTTGCCAAAAGTTTTTGGACACATGTGGAGAAAGTAACTCTGACAAGTAAGAATTACCTAAGTAACTCTGACAAGTAAGAATTACCTAAGTATGTGAGTGATTGTTGTTTAAAGCCAAATGAGTAATATTTCAGCCATAGCATGGTGAGAACTGGTTTTCTCACTAATGAGACAGCACAGTTCCTATTTTTAGCCGTGTGAGATATCCTTGTTTCAACCCGTGGGTGAGATAAGAATTTCACGCTACTTTTCCCGTTAAATTCTATCTAAATTGAAGCGTATAAGAAGCCAAATAACGTCTGATCTTTACATTTTAAACTGGAAGTCTTCATATGACGTCACATTGTTTACGTGCCAAAGTCGTTCAACAATATTTCCCAGAACTTTAATTTTTGTGCAACAACAAATTCCTACGCTCCTCGTAAACAATGTAAAGAAAAAATGTGGAATTATTTTGTTAAATTAGTGAGAAAAAGAATCAAATACAGGTAAGAGGGCAAGACAGAAAAATCTCAGACACCTGTGGGAAAGATTTCTATTGGTCTCCAACTCGGCAGAGCCTCGTTGGAGACCAGAAATCCTTCCCTTGGGTGTCTGAGATTTTTCCGTTTTGCCATCTTACCAGTGTTAGATCCTTTATACCTTATCATGAGATGATGATGATGTCTGTTTTGTATTTGACCAACATCCTGTGCTGGATCTTTATAAGGGTAGTACTAGTTCACTGAAACAATACTCCACAAGGAGACAAATTGCTCTACTCTGACACATTATTCTGTCACAATCAGTCTTTTTATCTTTTCTCCTTAATGTAGCATGCATAGTGTAGAGGCAACAAATACCAATTTCATAGTTGTTGGATTGACCAGACCGGAGATCAAATCCACAACCTACCACACTTGAGGTGAGCACATTAACCATTACAACACTAAGTATGACCTCAGTATGCCACTTTGATTTTGTTATATATGAGTACTAATAAACAGATCTCATAATTAAAATTGCACATTGTAGTAGCCATAGCAGCAGTGAATGTAGGAAGTAACAATTAAAACTAGGAAAATATCATGGTATGAGAATATTCAAATGAATGACTACTTATTCTACATTATAGTCAAATCTGCATTAGTGACCACCTCTATTAAGCAATAACTTGTACTATGTGACCTTGATTTTAAATTCCTTTTAAACAATGTATTCGATATTCATTAAATCTGTATTCAGTGACAACCTGTTTTATGTGACCCTATTTAAATATTCCATTGGAAGGTCACATAAAACAGGGTTGACTGTACGTCTGTTTTGATCTTATTGTGTCAGATAAAAAATACTTTAACATGATCCATTGATGTTTACCCATAAGTCCACAGAACTGCATAAATGCATCTTGTGTTTCCTTGTCATTTTTGTATCTCTCCATTGCTGCCGTAGGATTTGTCTGAAACAGGTTTACAGCCTCCATAAATCTAGGATCTTGTAATTTTTTCACGAGTGTCTCATTCTTCTCAATTTGACTAAGTAAATCATCAGTCATCCATTCATCTACAAAATAAACGATGTAAAATATATTTATCACTGATAGACCTGTAGATGAATTGACACGATATCATTCCTGTAAAGCAGGGTCTGTTTAAGGGGGAGGAAGGTAATAAAATCAGACCGCATATCCATACATTTTAGAAAAGAAACAATGAACAAACAAAATCAAAACCTTCTAAAAAGTTTTTCTGACAACTACATTATACACCACTGCCTTGTTCATCCATGCCATTTTGATACAATATCTGTCGCAATGTATGAACGAATTAGATGTATTACAAGGCCGTTCCTTCTGCAATGATAATGCGGCTTTACAAGAGAGGTGGTAAAAAGTAGAATAAACTTTCTCAGTTTATCTGAAATCTTGCCTATGGAGTGGTATAGTAATAAGATGGACTACTGTACTCAATTTCAGCAGTGTTGCTATGATATTTAATAAGTGATATTGCATAAAGAGAAAGTTTCATTAAATGTTCTAAACAAGTCACTAATTTGAAGTGTTAACCACAATTCAAATGAAGTGGAAATTTAAACTACGGTGAGAAATTTGAAGTATAATGATATGCCAAAATGCATGAAGTTAAAAAGTAAATTCAAGATAATGAACAGAAACAATAGCAATAGAAAATAATCAGTTCCATTTTAATATGCGGGTAAACATATATTCTTCCTCATATGCTTGAACGGGAGCAATTAAAAACCTAACTCACCTTTAGGAAATGACCAAAGATTGCCTCATATAAAATACCATGCTCCTTCAACATAAAAGACAACTAGTATTGGCTCGTATTGAGCAACATTTTATTATGATTAGTGGCTCGTTGATGACCTGTGGCAACAAAAAAACATTCTGACACAACCCATTATATCATTTTTGTCCTTGTGGCAATCAGAACTTTTCCCCATAACCCCACCCCAGCCCCACAATTTATATGCATGATTTATTGTTTATAAACTTGATCTCATAAACAATATAGCTGAAATACTTCTCAATTCATGTTACATGTAATTGGAAATCAATCAATCTTTATATGTTTGCAATCTTGAATTGTGTCTTAACTTTTCCTGTGAATTAAGGACATTATTGTAGGATTATGAAGATGTATCATTCATATTGAAACATCTAGAAACAATTTTTATTATCTCTCCTCTAAATGTAAACTAAGGCCATTAAAAAAGCTCTGCATATTTGATAATGTAATTTTTTAAGTTTGTTAGTGACTTCTGTCAAGTTAGTGGTTTTCTTGACCACTAAAACTGACATTCATGATTTAAATGAAATATTGTTGAAAGTGGTGTTGAACACTTATAATCCAAGCTATAAAATAGTTATTTTAGGTTGTGAATTTCTAACCTTTCTTTTTTGTAATTGTATCACTCATGGCCTGTTGAACTTCATCAAGCTTCAGAGCTTCTTCATTTTTCTTTATATATGGTACTGATTCTTCCTTGGGTTTTTCTTGTGCAGGTTTTGGTTTTGATGAGCTTCCTCCAAACATAAAACCCTTTTTCATGCCACCAAATCCTGATGTTGATTTTGTTGTTGCTGTTGTTGGTTTAACATTGGTTTTTGATTGTTCTTTGTTAGGTGACATGGTAGTCTCAGGATTTGTGACTGGAGTTTGGTGTTTATCTGATGATTGGCTTGTATTTGCTTCACAATGTCCATTCGTTACGGTGGTCTGAAAAAATGTAAACTACTAATTAACAAAGAAGTATAAATATGACTGGCCTCAATTGAACAAAATTTTACGTGAGAAAATGTTGATACGGTGGATCTGTGGAAACTGTATCAGTGGTTTTAAGTTAAGCATGCTCGTCTTGAGTGTGGTAGTACATGGGTTTGAGCTCCGGTCGGGTCAAATCAGAGACAATGAAATTGGCATTTGCTTTTTAAGAAATAATTCATGGCAGGCATAGAGTTGTGCAAATTTACACATGGGCTGGACCTTTATATTCTAATTTTACCCCGAGCGATAGCCATGAATTATTTCGATTCTAATATGACAAATATGGTAATTTTTATGACCCGAGGACACCTTAGAATCCGCCATACAACAGCTGTTCCGTTTAGCCCCTTCACATATGATGACGGAATCGGTGCAATTTGAGCACATATATTAAACCAAACTCCTATTGTGTGAGTAATAATATTATAGATTTTTTTCATTTGTTTTTAAAATTTACCTTTGGGGATTCCCAGTACGCACACATACATTCCATTGATGTGTGTCACGCATGAATAACAAAATGCACTAACCTTCATGTATTGTTTACTGTACTTTTTCCTTCATTGATAACTAGATGGTGATGTAATTAAGTTACTGATATTTTCTAATTTGATGGCATTTTGCATTTAGCTACTTAAACAAGTAAAATACTCAAAAAATCGTAAAATAAATCAGTAACCAACTTGTGTCAATATCACCAGCGGGACGCACTGGATGACGATAAATTACAAAAGTCAAAGTCGTTAGATGGTTGTCTTAAGTATTTTTTTTTGAATTTTTTTCTTTATGTGTAGTTGTTGTGTATGACCTCACGGAAACGACCTTGTAGGCTTTTATTCATTACAGAAACTTTTTAAATTATGTTGGGTTTTTTTTAAGGACTTTAAAAATACGCTATATGCCGGTGTTTTGTTTGTTTACACTCGGTCGTCATGGTAATTTCACAGCAGGAGTCACATGGAACAGCCAGATTTGTTGTGTACTGCACTTGCGCTAAATATAGAGATATTGAGTAATATCGTGTGTGCCATTTTATAGATGTCATATTAGAATTCTCTACTAAGCACACATCAATAATGTGTTAAAACAAAGACAGTGTTTAGCTTGGAATCAGAATAATGTGTTCAAGTGGAGCAACATGTCTATCTGCTGACTGTTGTCTTAGTGATACTGATATATCTTTTGGTCTATTTGATCTATATACTTATTTTGATATGCTTTTTGGGTAATAGTGGTAAGTAACACTCTAAATGTAAATGAAATTTTGAAGATATATTGAATAGAACAAAAGATATATCCAAATCACAAAGACGAGTGATACGTCCATCACAGTGATTTATCACGCAAAAAAAAACAACAGATTTATATATTACTAGTCCATAATTGAATAGCTATCAAAATCAACTCAATTTTAAAATAATTATAAGAGCAACATTTGTTAAAGAGGTACAAGAAGTTACTAGTATCTAACTACATAGACTAACCTGATCTGGCCTTTTCTGTTTATTTTGAGAAGATTTCTTTTCTCGTTGTTCTCTTATTATTTGAATCTTTTCTACCAAATCTGACATGTCCTCCAAAGGAGGTATATCTGAAAAATACCAATAAAATAAATACAAGAAGAGTGTTATTCATGTGGAAAGACTATTATTCTTTTATAAATGTCTTTGGATTATATATATACATACTTACCTATGATTGACTGCTTTCTAAATAAACAAGAAAATATTTCTTGAAAAGAGGAAAATATATTATTATTGACTGCTGAACCTGATGCTTTATTCTTGCCACCTTGGTCACCAAAAACATGCTACAAAATTTACACTCCGAACTCTTCTAATTCTGAGTTGTCTCTGTCAATGATTAAAATCCATATAAACAAAATGCTTCGACCACCTTATTAAAAACATTCAATATTGAAATGTTCCAATATTTTTTAATTTGATTATTTTGCTTTGTGCTGTATGATCTATGAACTAAATTTACTATTTCCATTCGAATCCTCCCATGGCGAGGTGTATTAGATACAACATTATGTGATGAAGTTTGTCAGTGACTTGCGACAGATCAGTGGTGTAATCCAGTTTCCTACTCCAATAAAACTGCTAACCACGATATAACTGAAATATTGTTGAAAGTGACGTTTAATCACCATAACCCTAACCATTCCAACATACACTGGGAACTTTTCTGCATTATTCGCTATCAAACCTTAACGAGAAAAACAACTGTAATATGAAAATGTGAAATATGATATATTTAAGTGTATTCATATGAGAAATGAAGGTATAGGTACTTTTTCTATGTTTAAGAATCACTGCATGCTCATCGATAATAAAGAATTCAAGTCATTTCGGCACCTATGTTAGTCATTTCGGCCCCAAGTTAAATAGCACTTGGTCAAATCGGCACCTGACGATAGTCAATTCGGCACCTATGTACACCTATGTGTATACATTTGTATATATTTTTTTCATTTGTACATTGGAAAATTTTAATTTTATTGATATTTTAGTGATTAATATTTAAATGTATATGTATTTGAATGAAACATGTTAACTGTAAAAATGTTCATATTCTGCTTCACAATGTATATAATAATAATAATAATAATAAAAAAAAAAAAGAAACAATAAATTCAGAGATAATAAATTGCATTTGTTAATTTTATTTATTTTGCAATATCATAAATAACAATGACAGATAGAACAATATAATCAATTTATTTATTGTGCTGTTGGTCCATACACAAAGGTGCACTCCCGGAGCAGCTGACTAGCGGTAATTTCACGACGAACATACTGCTTCCATTGCCCGAATACTTGTCCTTGGATCTGTCTACTGCATAAAAGCTTGTGTTTTTCTAAATTTCCTTAAAATAATGACGATAGCTTGGATGTAGGCTTAATTTTCTTTCCTTCTACATTGCAACATCAAAGATTTCCAGAGTATATTTTATTACTAGTACTGGTGCCGAATTGACCATGACAGGTGCCGAACTAACCAACCTTAAGTGCCGATTTGACTATGTAAATAGGTGCCGAAATTACCAGGTGCCGATTTGACCTGCAACATCAAAGATTTCCAGAGTATATTTTATTCTCCTTATTTTATTACCTTGATGAAAATATTAGAGTCTTTCGAAATGTATATAAATTTATTAACGAGTCCAAACGGTTTCTAATTGTTTAAAATTGTTCATAAGCATTGCATCCATCCACTTTCACATATTTTTTTGTTTCTAAAATATATTGTGTCGTGACATCTGCTCGGTCATGCAATAAAGTCGGTCATTTGTTTTGATTTACTATTCTCGCGCAGCAGGAGGCCAATGACGTCATTCTGTATATTTATAACGTATATAGACGCCGAAGCAGTTTTTTAAAATGCGATTAAAACAAGTAAGATTGAATTGAACAAATTCCATGCAAGTAAAAAAGCACCTTTTTACTAATGTCCTTTTTACCTGGTTATTCTGCCTGTGAAATCTATTTTAAGCGATGGTATTCCCCAAACATTTTTATATTTCCGGTTTGTTGACATAATTGTCATCACAGCTCATGATCGTTTTTGGAATGTAGGCCATGCAAATTGTATTTTAAAATACTTTGAAAATATGATGATTGATCATTCACATTCTACCAAAATGGCTGATTGTTCTTTGTGATATCAAATGTGATTAAAATAATGAAATCAGTCATTAATTGTTTTACAAAAGTATGACAGAATGTAGTCAGTCTATAGATTGTATTGACAAAAGCAAAAACACCAAATTCACTGGATTAAATACTTTATTTTATGGGTAAGCAAGTTTAATATTTGCATTATGAATTAATTTTTAATGCTTTAATTTCAAACTATTTAAAAAAAAACATCTTTTGAAATTTTTCAGACAAAACAAATACACCGAAAAAGCTAAAATACTGTACTTTCTTAATATGGTTTACTTTTTAAGTTTAGTTGGCCTATGACAAAAACATGTGCTTTATTGACCTTTGACCGGCCTTATGTGAAGTAATAGACGCCATTTGGAAAATGGATAGTAAACAAATATGGTTTCAGTGTGTTATTATTATCGATCTTTTTTCCATGGAACTTTACACATGTGAGCAAGAATAGACGAGGAACATAATTGCAAAGAAAAAAATGTTTACTTTTCAAACATGAAAAAAATAACTAAACATTATCCAATGACTGACCGACTTATTGTCATCCGGGGATATATATTCTATATATATATATATATTCTTATTTTGTTTTGTTTGATTTCTTATCAAGAATTACATCTCATTATTTTGTCTGAAATATTGTGCATGCTCTTGTTGTTATTATTGATAATTACACTGTAAATGGGAGAGGACTTCATAAGTTAGCGCAACTTGTGTCCAATCCTTTTTGTCATTTGTTCAAATAAAATTGTTATAAACTAATTTGACCTGCTACCCTATACCATAATATTAATAAAGCATCTCTCCCCTGAATAATCAATCTTAGTCATTAAGGTTTTGTGAAAAGTAATTTGAAATTTCCTAAAAAAAAATATATATATTGAAACTTTCTAAATGAATACGGCACTTGTGGACAAAAGTTTGCATTTCGGCAATCAATAAAAAATGTAAAAACTGAATAAAAAAATTTTTTTTTGATAAACATGAAATGATAGGTTTTGTGTGCAGAACTATTTAATACGCCAACCACGGATCATGAAAATAAATTTTCCATATTATAATATGTCAAAGGGTCGGAAAGCTTGTACTTGTTTCGAGTATATAAAGTCGCAGGCATACCTATCTCTTGTCCGTCCAAAACTAGAGTATGCATGCTCAGTTTGGAACCCTCACACTGCAGAACATTGCAATAAGATTGAGATGGTCCAACAACGGGCAGCTAGGTATGCCTGTAACCGATACCATAATACTAGCAGCGTCACAGATATGCTACAAACTCTCACCTGGCCTACATTACAACAACGTCGACTCAAAACAAAACTTATTATGTTTTACAAGATTGCTCACCATATCGTTGCAGTTCCTACAACAGTATTAATACCAACAGACCCAAGAATCAGACAATTTCATCCATTTACATACAGACATCTTCATGCATTCAAAGATCCGTACAAGTACTCATTCTTTCCGAACACAATCATTCACTGGAATTTACTACCTCAAGCTATAGTTCTATGCCCAACAGTCAACACGTTTAGAGAACAGCTAACACCAACTGTTCTCAGCCATTTACAATCACAAATTTAAATAAAAAATGAAATTGTAAATAGTTTTAACCACAAAATTTATTTCTCTTTGGCACCACTTGTAAATATGTAATAAATTGACTGAATTTATTATTATTTCTTTATGTTGTTTATTCCCACGCATGCGCAACAGCTAGTGATCATCCAGTGGATGGATAGCTGTATATCAAAAGAAGAAGAAGAGTATGATGTGAACAATTTATAAACCCCAAAATTGTATAGCGTCATTAGAAACGCACCTGCTTCTTCGGCCATGTTTTTTTTCTGAGTTATCGTTCTTAGTAAAAAAAAAGTCTTTGTGTTCCGACCTTGTAGAAAATCTAAAAATATAATTTAAAACAATGAAATTACTTTTGTTTGGAACTATTTATGATTAGATATGGCATAAATGACAAAACAAATTATTACAAAGCTCACATGACCAATATTAAATACCCCATTGAGATGGTCGATGGAAAACATAGTTAAATAAATCTTGCTATTGACAAGGACGTCCTTGCTATTGAGAACAAACTAGGAGACAAATAGACCATTTGCACATTTCCTACTTTATTCTAAAATTGTACTTTTTACAGGAGTTAGTTCTCTTTAGGATAGGCAAAGGGGTCCTCTTTCATTTAATATTCAATAAAAATATCATATATTTCCCAATAATTAGTTCAAAATTTTAATGTTGTAACAACTTGCGAGGTTTCTATTGACTATGAAGTTATTCTCTAATTTCTAAGCTTCAAATATCTACAAATCAGGAGAACATGAAATTTCAAACATGGCTAACATAATAATAAAACAGAGGCCAGAACGAAACTTTTTAATTTCTAGCTTTAGAAAAGCCTCGTTGCATCTTGTTCTTTAAGATATAAAAATATGAGTAAATTAAAGGGAAAATAGAAATAGAATATGGCATTAGACATTTTTATTTGAAATATTACCCGATTTTTTAATTGTCAATTGTCGTGCTATAAAAAAAGATTGCCATCACAGTGAAATATCTGGCATCCAGATCTTCCACATATCGGAAAAATTATAGTCTATCTGCTAACTCGTTGCACATAGCAATGACACAACTATAAAATCATGTTCCTAACGATGTATGATATACGAGATGGTAGACTAATTCAACAGATTAACGGGATTTTAGTGATGTATTATATGCATGGACTATTATAAATAACAAGCTTTTAGTGGGTGCGGGTGCTTTTTATGTTTGTTTAGCGATGATGTACATACCGTTTAAAAATATGCTTCATTCAAGCAGTGCTCCGCATTCAATGGAGGAAGTTACAGAACAAGTAACAAGTAAGTAATAAGTTAAAAACATTAAAAGCCAAACTATTCATGAGTGTGGACTGACAAATTGAGAGAAAGAGAAAAAAAAATCAGAAGACACAATAGAACAGAATAAAATAAGTTGAGCCTTTTTACCCTTCGCCTATCAGAGAGTAATTCCCAACAAGGTAAAATGATGCTATATGGTGCTCTTAAATAGGAGGAATATACAGAAAGAGAAGAAAAATTATTACAGATTCGGATACGTGATACTTATTTTGTATCCATATTTTTCTTGAACATAAATTTTGACAATTAAATTGATTAATTCCATAGAAAAATCACATAAATATTCATAGAACATACATTTAATATATTTGCTATCATTAATAAATTAAATAGTTACACTTTTTTTAGGGTCATATAAAGGTTTTACCTCAGCTTTAATTAAAGCTTTAAAGTGACGCAGACTGTTGAAAACACAAGCACGTGTGATCTCCCCTGTGTAATTTTCAGTTTACAGATGCCATCTGAGATGGAGAATGATAACAAGAAAGGTTGAATTATTATTTTATTGACTATGTAACCTTATTTTCATTTGGTTGATACTCTGTTTCATCAACTGATCTCACAGATTATCATTATGACTCCCTTTTCTTTTAAATTAATTTAATTTTTGACAATTTTGTAACATTTTTTTCAGACTTGAAAATATTTTCACGATTATTTGACTTTTATCAGTTTTGAGGTGCGTGTATTGCTATATGGTGTTGAAGTTTGTCAACAAATTATTCCTGTCCCAAGTTAGTATGTTCCGACACCAATGTTTCTAGTTCATTTGTATCGTTCTGAAAGTCACTGACGGTGACACACACTGTTTCTGATATTGTATCCATTGATATTTTGTTTGTAACGGGAACGCTATCCTACCTAAGGTTATAGCCATATAGGAACTGTAGTACAGTAGGTAGTCTGAGATTCCTCTGCCGTTCGACTAGTCCGAGATTCCTCTGCCGTTCGACGACCATTTAGAACTTGCTGTTGTCGTTGAACGTCAGAGCGCTTGCCATAAGCAAAACAGCGGATTTTTTTCCACATCTCATTTGTAGCACATTTCCACGTTTTGTGGCTATCANCGTTCAACGACAACAGCAAGTTCTAAATGGTCGTCGAACGGCAGAGGAATCTCGGACTACCGTTCGACGACTATTTACATCTGCTGTTGTCGTTGAACGTCAGAGCGCTCTCCATAATGAAAACAGTGGATTTTTCTCCCCATCTCAACTGTAGCACATTTCCACGTTTTGTGGCTATCAGATTTTATTTTCTATCCAAAACCCTAATATATATCGCTTCACCAATCATTTCTCTATTCATTCATAACCATCTTACCCTCAGAGAGTGGTGTTACACTCGCGATACTAACTGAAAGATGACAGCAATGCATTGCATGATGGGAGATACTAAATACAGTGCACCAAATTAGCATACGTAAACAAACATACAAGATGATATAAAGCGTATTTTGCAGGACAAGCAGTTCCATCTACAGCTCAAATCAGAGCAGAAGGAAATAATACAAAATATGTTGGATAGAAAAGATTTATTTGGCAGTGTTATCCGCGGGCTTCGGAAAGAGCATGTGTTACGTTTCCCCCTATTTTGGACAAGGTCAGATCATATATGCAAATCATCTCCCATGATACATTGCGGTAATCGTAGTTCTCTCGAAGTCACGTGACAAATATTTCAAAATGTCAGTGTTCAAAATGACGAAATCATATGGTCTGTGGGAAATTGTGCTGTAATGGAGTGTAACACCAATTTCTGAGGGTAAGATGGTTATGAATGAATAGAAAAATGATTGGTGAAGCGATATATATTAGGGTTTTGGATAGAAAATAAAATCTGATAGCCACAAAATGGGGAAATGTGCCACAGCTGAAATGGGGAGAAAAATCCGCTGTTTTCATTATGGAGAGTGCTCTGACGTTCAACGACAACAGCAGATGTAAATAGTCGTCGAACGGCAGAGGAATCTCGGACTATACAGTAGGTTCATAACCACCTCTGCTATTTGCATTAGTTGAGATCCCCTTTAGCTCAGTCAGTAGACTTACATTGTGAGAGGTCCCAAGATCGAATCACATCAGGGACATCTGAGATAAAATATGTTCTACTGTTACATGTTAAAACATATAGCAAGATCACTGGGATCAACTGAACTTGGCGACTACAATAATCTTAACCCCTAAACTTAATCCTAACCCCTCAGTGATTTAGCTAGCGCTTGTCACTTTCGTCATTGACGATTGATTTTCGAAAATGACGAGTATTTCCCGTACCCAATTCGTCACTTGAATTTTCAAAAAATCGTAGAAAAATGTTTGTGACAATCCATTCTTCTTCATTTGCTGATTAAAACTAATTAGTCACTATAATGACAATTTTATTACATGTTACAAGCCAATTAACGGATTATAGAATTTTTGTTTTGATTGCTTAATCTTTGATCTCACCTGGCTTGATTTACCTGGACAGAGAATGCAATCAATGATAATAACTTTTTTATAGTTATGACATGTATTCAAAATGCCACAGTATGTATTTAAATTGGACATATTTTTGTAATCGTCATATGGGTGCAATTTCGCATTGGGAAAGTTGCCGTCAAAATATATAATTAATACTAATCGTCATTCATTGCATGATTCGTCTCAATATCTGCCATAACGAACTATTTTTGCCAAATTTATGAAAATGTCGATATCATGTTTATTGAAATCTATCGTATCCATTAAGTATTTTGAAAGTGATTTTCTCGAAAAGTCATAACTTTGATTAAAAAAACCAAGGATGTCTATACACGTCCTTTGAAGAAACTAAAAAAAAAAAAATGGCGCGAGTTCACAATCCACCATAGCTACTTTTAACCAAACGAACTTTTGATGTATTTATTCTCATTTCTGTGAAATGAAATCTTAGTTCTCATATTTAATATTGTCATTTATATGCAAAGGTTGGCCATTCAATTCGTTGAAATGCACTGCACGAGGACGTATATATAAATTTTTTTTATATATTGATCAGCATCCGGGTAACAATTGCATTCTATTTATAGAACTATTTACAAACAGACACATGTCTGCAATTAAAAAAAAATAACTACAGTATTTTTATTCCAATTGTTGCAATTTGATTATGAGGTCTGAGAAATAATTATTTATTTTATAACTTGCTTCAGTTTTTGACGTTTGTTCTATACTGATTTCATACAAAGAATCTAGATAGTAATTGGACAAACTGGCAGAATTTTTTTTTCTGCCGAAGACTACACAAATAAGAGTTATTACAATTGTTGGGGTATTAGACCAAAGCACAGTAACATTTCTAAAAGGGTGGGGGAAGGGATTATTACAATTTGTGTGGTATTAAACCAAAGCACAGTAATATTTCAAAAGGGGGGGTGGGGGTATTACAATTTGTGTGGTATTGAGATCAAAATAGTGGCAATGTTATGTTTTATCAGTGAGTTGGTTGTTAATTTGCAGAGTATGTTACCATCCTAGGAGGTTTTCAATCTCCATTACAAACCAATAAGGCAACGTAACTGATTATAAGATTAAGCTCATTATATTCTTGTTTATTCATAATTATAAAAAAAATATGTTCCGCAAAAGTGACTAATGGTCTCAAAATCCTGGCTAAATCCCTGCCCCTAACCCCAACCCCTAAAAAAGTATTGTGATTGCCAAGTTCAATTGAGCCGATCACTGGACAATATGAACATCTGTCGATGGTTTTTATTCCCAATGACTGACGTTCTCGTCCCATAACCAGTCTGTGCCAAAAACTTTTTCAACAACTAGCCCAGGGGGCAAGTCAGGTCACACAATTCACTAGCCCTCCCTGATTTTAACTATCCCGAATAAAAGATATAAATTGTGTACCTCCTCTGGTTCACATTTCCGCTTAACTGAAGCCTTACCGGGCTTGGCACCTTTAACCTAATGTATCATTTATTGAACTTGATGATATTCATTAATTGCACATGTATGTTTACATCAGCTAGTTACCAACTGATTCAATCAAATTGTACAGACAGTAACATACATGGAAACGAAAAAATCGTGCCGTCAACTCGAGGAGAAGTAAATGTGATAAAAATTTAGAAATAGTCATTTATTAGCTAAGAACATTGATCAAAAACGTTATCTTATATAAATCAGGGTCTTATATACCACCCCGTTGTACGAAGAGTCCGGAGCTCTTCCTAGTTGGCAGGTGGGTCGTTGTTGGAATATTTTTATCAGTAATTAGTCGTATTATCAAAACGGAATCTCTCTGGATTTTTCTCTTGTTAGCCACGATACAAAGCATATTCCGAACTTGATTCAGGTGAACTCCACGAGGTTAACAACGTGACAAATGCATTTGTAAAGGTAAACAAACAGTGGTGAGACGTTCACACATACAAATAATCGTACCAAGAAGTTATCTGAATACTCCAGAGTTCTTGAAATTTGTCGGTTTTATCGGTTTGGCCGACAAAAAATCGGCATGTCCGACATATTCCACATCTCTGTCGGCCCACTGGACCGGCAAAACATCCGCCGGTATTCTAGGCCGACATTTCCGGTATTTGATTCATCTCCATATCCTAACCGTTTCGCATATTACGCATCCGGAAGTTATCTATTACTTCCGTTTTTCTTAAATTTGAAAGTATGACGACCAGGTGGCCGATTACATTTAGTGCAGGTGCAAAGCCTGGCAAACGAAAAAGAGAGGATATAATCGGAACTAAAGATAGTAAAAAACAATATGAAATTAATCGAGAGCGTCAGTTTTAACAACACTGGCTTGACAAAACACCTTGGCTACGATGCGAAAGGGAATGAAGAAAATCAGAACTCAGTAGAGAGTGATACACAGCTAGAGAATGAGGAAGGCATTGATAGAGAAAGTGATGAAATAAATAGAACGTGAGAGAAAATAAAAATTGAGAATGAATTGGAAAGAGAAAGTGAGAATGATGAGGAGGATAAAAGTAGAGAGAAAATAAAAACTGTAGAAAGTGAAATGAGTAGTGATTCAGAGTGAAATGAGTGAAGAAGAAACATTAAGAGCTACATGTATAACTGAATTGGAAATTGAGTATGAATTCAACTAGTTAGTGACATTCTGATGTATTCATACACATAATATTTACACAAACACACACATTGCTATTATAAATTACTGAAAAGTTATTGTTGAATAAAGTTATAGTTAAATAAAGGCATTTCTGTATGGACATGAGAAAAAAGTTCGGACTGACAAAGTTCCATTAGTTGTCAGTCCGAATGTCTGACAGCACAATTTTTTTTTCAAGAACTCTGATACTCAGAGTTTTTTTTGTAGATAAAGGTCATCGATTTTCACTAGCCCATTCGGGCTAGCATTATAAAGCTTTAACTAGCCCTCTCATTATTTTACTAGCCGCGGGCATCGGGCTAGTGGCTAACGTCGCAGACTGCATAACCCAACCAGGGATATGGTATTACAATGCCAGACTTGTTCAACCTGTACAAAGAACCTGTCTGACAAGTAACTTTTACTAATTAGCTTGTCCTAGGACAAGTAAAATAGTAACAGTCATAGCAATTTAGCGGCTAAAATCACACAGAATTGTTGAGGATAACAACCTTATAGCAGTTTTTTCGGAGTTCAGAATATAACATTTCCTTACCCATTAGTCAGGGTTTTCCCTAAGAACCGGCCGCCGGCCAAATTGACCACTTCAATCAATTTTAGTTGGATACTGTAAATCAAATAACATACAATGTACAAATCATAATTTTTTATCCAATTTTGATGCATTTTTGTTCTTTAAATGTATTGTGTCGAGAGCTTCTGCTGGAGTTTACGAATTTCCTCTATCACTTTGGTTTCCAGAATGGAGTCAACAGAAAGTGGCCAACAAGTATCTAATTACAAAATTTTAAGTTAAGTTTGAAGATGCCAGAGGGGCAATCAGAAGCCCTAATTCAAAGATAAGGACAGATAATGCAAGAACAAAAATAAAAATACAAAAGGACAATGATCTACAAAGCATTACACAGAAAACTAAAGACCAAGCACCATGTGCCCCACTATGAAGCACATCTTCGCTAGCCAAGGGTTATGATCCGCTCTACTCATCTTCACCCTTGGCATCAGACGGATTTTCGAGGTCACATGGTGACGGTTTATATGTAATGCAGCTAGTGGTAGCAGCTACATGTACCAATCAGAACGTGCTTTACAAAAAGCACATGTTCTGTAGGAAAAATGTCAACAAAATAAAAATGGATGCGATTTGCAGGATTTGCCATGAGTTACTACCAAAAAACACAGAAGAACAATTTTTGGGGACACGTTTTCGGTTTTCAGCGCAATTTTCAGGGCATTCAAACGAAAGGAAATGAAAGCCTCGAGTCCATTGGCTGAAAATGACATCATTACAAGGGGCGTAACTGTCAAAATCCAGCAGGTGGCAGTGCGCGGGAATTACGAAAATCAGTCTAACGATGCCAAGGGTGAAGATGAGTAGAGCGGATCTTAACCCTTGGCCAGCGAAGATGCATAAAGTGGGATTGAACCCTGGTGCTCCGGAAGGGTCGACAGTTCCTCCCCTATATGTGGCACCAATCATGCATGTTACTCTTGTTACAAGCTTTTATATCTTTCATCCAATTTTAGTATAGCTTTTTGAGTTATTGATGGATCATAAAATAATTTCAGTCTTTGCCTTATTTTTTTTACCTACTTGCACGAAAGCCAAATTTAGAAAAATTTGCTGTTTATTCAAACAAATTCTTTCATAATTTTCACTTGTCCAAATCCAGTTTTACTTGTCCCGGGCTTCGTGCAAGTCGGTTAGCTCGAAGACTGTAATTTTGTTATTTTATTATGAAAAGGGGCCAAAATTCTGAAATTTCTTATATTTCTTATATTAGAATTTTTGTTTAATATTAAATTTCTGTTGTTTATGTAGGTTTAAAGAAGTTGAAAATGTTAAAAAAGAAACAGAAGCTGGTAGAGCTGCAACAAAAGAAACTAAAACAAGTGGCAGATAAATCAGGTAGGTATTGATACAAGAATAACAATTAGAGCATGATAGTTTTACTTGAAATTGTGAACTGTGCACACTTTTCTGGGGGGGGGGGGGGTTATGGTCATTGTGTTTAATGCCACTTTCAACAATATTTGAGCTATATCATGGTGATGGTGGTCAGTTTTATTGGTGGAGGAAACCAGAATGTTTGGAGAAAACCACCGACCTACTGACAAACTTGATCACACATAGTGTTGTATCGAGTACATCTCGCAACTTTAGTGCATAGTGGTGATAGGCACTGATTGCACATGTAGTTGTAAATCCAACTACAATATGATCACGACCACGACACTCACCTATAAGTTGGAGATTTGGAAGTTGAAATTAATCTCCACGGAAGGATTCCAATTTATAGACATCATCAAGTGACTAGTTAAAAGATCCATACTTAAATGAATTTGTCTCTGACCAACCTATTATAGAAGTATCCCATAGGAAGCTTTTCATTTTTAATAAAAATATTTTTCTTAAGAGGTAAGTTTGTGTTTTTCTCTGAACTAACCAGCTTATGTGAGAGTAAAAATTTGAAGCTTAAGGAAAGTG
This sequence comes from Gigantidas platifrons, assembly GCA_002080005.1. NCBI lineage: Eukaryota > Metazoa > Mollusca > Bivalvia > Mytilida > Modiolidae > Gigantidas > Gigantidas platifrons. Next base: position 452,087 of record MJUT01061709.1, read on the forward strand.
TTAAGTCCAAGTAAGTTACATTACATATCTGATATATCTAGGCCTGAAATGATTGTGAAAAAGCATATAGACCTCAATTAGAAAATTTAATGTCAGATTGAGGCTTGAGGACACATTGTAAAAATTTAGATCAGTAAAACGTTGATTGATGACTGTAAATTTGGTTTCATGACTATGCAATAATGCTATTACCTGTTTATTTTAGATCTATATAAGGTAGAAACAGATGAAAGTATCAAGAAGAAGAAAAAGAAAAAAAGTAACTATATGTTAAATTAATATAACAATGGACTGTTGAATGCTCAATACAACAAGAAAAGGATGTTTGATCTATAACGGATGATAAAGTTGAACAGTGACTTTCGTCAGGCCTATGGGTTTCTCCAGTTACTCCAGTTACCTATCTTAGTAAATTGGACTGCCATCATATAGCTGAAAGTAACAAGAAGAAAAAGAAAACATGTAAATTTAGAAAGGAATCTTTGATGCCCAGTAAAACTAAAATTTGTGATAGAATTTGTTAGGGCTGTTTTAAATATACCTGGGAATGTGTGGGGGGAAAGGGGGGGGGGGAATGCCACTTATTTCAGACCCCCCCCCCCCCA
>MJUT01061709.1:452706-464447 GCA_002080005.1 Gigantidas platifrons
AAAAATTCCACCCACCACCACCAGAATTTACTTCAATAAATACCCAACTACCACCAGAAAAAAAATCATAAAAATAATTTTCTTTATACAAACACCCAATCCTAATCTCAAAGAGATTAAGAGCCTCGCACTAATGATATACCAATATACGGTGTGTAAATCTCTCCCTTAAACTTTGCATATAAATGTGTCTCTTGCATCTTACTATAGCTAGCTATAATTTTAATTTCAAATATAGGTGATAATGACTGAAGACCTATTTTTTCCATCCACATGGCAACAGAAACGAAGTTTGCCATCTTTAAGGGTAGATAACTCCACTTCTGGGAAGATAACTCACTACTGTTTTGGAGCAGATTCTGGCAAAATGGTGCGATCTCTTAAGACAAGAAAACGGAGATATCTTTTTATTTCTGTGAAAAGCCAGTGAGTTTAAGGCAACGGGAAGTCAAGATAAATGCCCCCCATCCACTGAATTTTCTAGTCATTGGATCCCCCCCCAACAAAATTTATTTTCAAGAGACCCCCCCCCACCCAACAGAAAAAAAATTGTTTCACCCCCACAACCAACAGAAAAATAAAAAAAATGGCATTCCTCCCCTCCCAGGTAGACTTAAATGGAACAGCGCTTAGTGACTTGCATTAAGTCAGCGATTTACTCCAGTTTCCTATCTTAATAAAGCGGACTGCCATGATATAAATCAAAGTAGCAAGAATAAAAAGAGTAACTAGATGTTAAATACAACAAGAAATAAAACTGGCCACCTCGATATAACTGAAATATTGTTGAAAGCAGCTTTAAAACAGCCATACTCTTAAACACTTGATCTATAAAGACATTTGAATTGGAAGCAAATCAGCTGAAATGAACATTTCATCTCATCAACAGTGGAAGATATTGCCAAATCAATAAACATATTGAAAAAAATCTAAAAACGATACAAAAGTCCCTCTAAAAAACGTTGACACAATTTTTTTTAAATCCCACCTGGCAGAAACATCAGTAGATGGATGCAAAAACACCTGAAGGTTTGCCTAACAGATGCTTAGTTAAATTTGTAATAGTGACCCTCGGTCAGTTGCAAAAATTAAAACATCAATACTTGCAATAGTAATTTTGTTATAAATAGTATATACAGTTTACATTTTGTAAATCTGTATCTGTTGAGAGTCAAAAGGTTTCATCTTTAGAAAAACATTCAAATTATTGCAGATAAAAGAGATTATATGTTATAATCGAAAGAAAAACTGCATCGGTGGTGTAATGGTTAGCGTGCTCACCTCAAGTGTGGTAGATCATGTGTTCGAGACCTGACTGGGTCAAACTAAAGACTAAGAAATTGGTATTTGTTACTTCTCTGCTAAGCACACAGCATTAAGGAGAAAGAGCAAAAATTGGTTGGCTCAGAATCAGGATAATGTGTCCGAGTGGGACGACATGACTATTCACAGACTGTTGTTTCAGTGAGCTAGCACTATAAGAATCCAACTAAGCGTGTTGGCCTAGTACAAAGCGGTCCTTGTCATCATTTCATTAAAATTAACTTGTTCTCGCCACAACATAGCTGAGTTGGCGTTAAACTACAATCACTCACTCAAAATAAAAACTTAGATATACAACTCAGTGTTCTTGATGTGTCCCTACAACAACCATCAGGTACATCGAAGCTGACATTAATTGCTATCTGATTTATACGAGGTGAATACATTTAAAATGAGTGGTGTAACCTTTTCAGTTTTCAGCACTGTGAAATAAAAATATAAATTCTAATGTTGACCCATGTTGGACTTTTTTTTTTAGAATTACAGCAAGAACCAGATGTAAAAGAAAAACCTAAACCAGTAGATGAAGAGAGTGATGAAGAAGAGACCAGTCAGTCTGATGATGAAGACGAAGACCAACCATACAACAATGGAATAGAAAAGGGCGAAAGTGATGCAGAAATGGAAAGCGATAGTGATGAAGAAAATAGTAACGACGAAGATGAAAGTGAAGATGACGATGATGAGGATGATGATGAAGATGATGATGGAGAAGAGGAGACTTCACCACAGCAATTAAGTGGGACAAAGAAAAAGATAATGGAATCAAAAACAGAAAGTATGAAAAAATGAATTACTATTAATATAAGGAGTCATCAGAGATCCTTGTAGGATGACATGTTGATGAGTCCAAACCAAAAAGTTATGAATCTCACTGGTGCGTTTTTTTTGTTATTTAGAAAAAAAATGCGAGTCCCAAACACAATCGATGAGTACTGGACCTCTCCTAGATACTTTACAAGCATCTCTGAGTCATTAGTTAATTTAGACTATACAAGTAATTGGCCTGTGTAGCAGCGTGGTTGAGGTCTTTGACTTTTAAGACAAGCCCAACACCACTGATGTAGATTAGATTTGGATTTTTGGTGTTTAATGCCACTTTCAGCAATATTTTAGCTATATCATGGCGACCAGTTTTAGTGATGGAGGAAGCCGGAGTACACAAAGAGAACCACCGATCATGGGCAAGCAACTGGTAAACTTTATCACTTGCGACTGCGAGTCGATTGCACCCTCTTTTTTTTGTATTACAAAGCCGGGTGCAAACCCACGCCATATTGGTGATAGGTTTGTATGAGCTGTTAGATCCAACGACCTAACTCATTGAGCCACCCGGGCTCCCTGTAGATTTGAGTGCTGATGCCAATCCCCAAGGTTTTCAGACACATACCCAAGGCTTTCACTCCCACAAGTCTAATAGTCACAATATAGCCGAACATTTTATGAAAGTGATGATATACAGCTATAACTCTAGCTAACCCTACAGGTAATCTGCTGCAGCACATGATTGAGTGAGAAAGTTGATATAGCTGAAGAATTTCTGATTTGAAGTCAAACAACAATTACTCACTCTTTCACTTCTCCAGTTTTAGGGTTTAATGCCACTTTCAACACGGGTGTGGAAATATCTAATTTGAGCACTTGTCCCCGGGCAAATAAAAATGGAAATTCTATTTGTTCGGGGGAAAAAAGTCACTTGCCCAGACTTTTTATGTTGAATTGGTACTACGCCTTACATATATGTTGATTTATTGGTTATTTGTTAATCATTTAACTTATTTCCGATTAAATATTTGTTCATTTTCAGATTTAATTTAGTTTGTCTTATTTTATATTCAACTATGGTTTGTGGATTGGAAGCATTACAGGCTTACATGTTTATTCTTGAGGAGGACAATCTAAGAAAAATAGAACACTATGTTTCATAAGTCATAAAAGAAGCTTTTCATATCGTTCTACTTCAGCTTGATTAACCTTGGCAAGAGCCCTGTCCATATCCCCTGTGGTTGTGCCCTGTTTACATTTGGCAATGTCCTTCATTTGACAAGCCTGGTGTTTTGAGGACATTTGGTGGCTCAGTAAAGTATCCCTTCTGTCAGCTACTTTACCTACAAAAAGGTTTGAGTCTGACCTTTGGTCTGCTAACTGTGGGTATTTTCTACAAAGATTTTATTGTCTAAAGTTTCCTCATATCGCAACCACGGAAAATCGATTAACCATGTTTGTTGAAATTCACGTTTTCGTTTATTTTCGTATTGTTTATCCTTCTCCGCCTGTGACTTTCGTTTTAGCGGTTTATCATTATTTGGAGCAGTCACAACGGATTCTTTTCTTGGTGTTTTTACATGACAAACTTGTCCTTCTTTCGAAAAATCAATAATTAAATTTCCGGTATACAGAAGATAAAACCTAGGCATCGATCCCGAGTCAATGAGAAATACTAATGCAAAAACTAGAAAATCCAAAGTTACGTACCTAATTTGTCTGTCTAAACAATTGATCTATTTTTAGTCATAAACTTTTAACCGACATGCTTACAGATTTTTGTTATGTTGTATTTGATGATCTTTTGACAATTATCTAAAGAAATTTGACTCCCCCCTCCAGAGAACATGACCAATTTTCACTTGTCCACGGACAACCAATACACAAAAATTTACTTGTCCGGTCGGTTATGTGTACGAGTCGGGCATGGTATTTCCACACCCCTGCAACGATATCTCAATTATATCGTGGCAGTCAGTTTTATTGTTGGTGGAAACTGGAGAAAACCACCGACCTGTCGCAAGTCACTGACAAACATTATCACATTATAGTGTATCGAGTACACCTCGCCATCAATGGGGTTTCAAACTCACAACTTAAGTAGTGATAGGCACTGATTGCACACATAGTTGTAAATCCAACTACCATATGATCATTACCACAGCGGCTCCTCAAAGCTAAGAATATACTGTATCAATACTTATCTTATAATATGATCATTACCACAGCAGCTCCTCAAAGCTAAGAATATACTGTATCAATACTTATCTTATAATATGATCATTACCACAGCGGCTCCTCAAAGCTAAGAATATACTGTATCAATACTTATCTTATATCTACCTATTAATATGGTTTTAATTGTAACTTTTTGTTTTCATTTTATAGGTCCAAACAAGAAACAAAAAACAGAAGCTAAGGAAAATACAGACTCACTAATTCAAAGTACATGTAAGTATTTTTTAATTGACAGGCTGATATGTAATGATTAATGAAAAAATCATTCTGACTAAAACTTGAACTGTTAGTAAATAAGAAAATAAAAAATCATTCTGACTAAAACTTGAACTGTTAGTAAATAAGAAAATAAAAAATCATTCTGACTAAAACTTGAATTTTTAGTAAATAAGAAAATAGATTTACATTATAATTCCATGCCAGTACCTAGGAATAATCAGAGGGTGTGGGGTCTTACAGGTGTGGGTCAGAATCAGACTTTGATTGATATATTTCAATTAAAAGCACAATTTTAATAGTTATACGTCAACCAAAATCTCAACTTATTGGTTTTCAAAAAGGTGTTCTTCCCATTCATTACAACCAGGAAGACAATGGACGTACTGCAAACACTTTTATCATTTAAAGTTATATTGAGAACTGCACACACCTCAGACAGAAACAAAACACATAACTTAAGTGCTGATAGCTATTGGAATGGGTTGATTTAAATGCAACTACCACGCGATCACATCTTTCTCAGTCAGTTCCCTATGAATTCATTTTTGCTTCATGATTCTGTACTATTTATATTTTATTTTGACAGGTTCCAAAAACATTCTCACAGATTCTACTTTTTCATCATTGGAGATCTCAGATTTGTCACAGAAAGGCATAGTGGACATGGGATTTACTGTTATGACAGAGATTCAAGCCAACTCTATACCCCACTTGTTACAAGGAAGGTAATGTACATAGCTAGGTAGATGTGACTTTATTTACCTTAAAGGCAAATAACTTATGTTAAGTTATGGTGTTTAATGCCACTTTCAACAATATTTCAGTTATATCGTTGCTGTCAGTTTTATTAATGGACGAAACCGGAGTAAACAAGAGAAAATCACCGACCTGCCACAAGTCACTGACAAACCATCACATTATGTTGTATCAGTACACCTGTCATGAACTGCATTTTAATAATAGTTCTGAGATTTTTTCTCATTTCATTTTTAGCTCGACTTTTCGAAGAAAAAAAGTTGAGCTATTGTCGTCATTCCGGCGTCGGCATCTGGGTCGGTTAAGTTTTTTGTCAAGAGTCCATTTCTCAAAAACTAACAAAGGTATCCATTTGAAACTTGGAATACTTGTTCACTATCAAAAGAGGAACCAATTACAACAAGGCAGATGACCCTGTGATTTGTATATCCAGAGTTATCTGCCCTTGTTTTGACATAGTACATAGAAATTAGGGATATTTTTTTAGTATAATTAAAATTTCTCAATAACTATCAAAGCTATCAACTTGAAACTCAATACACTTGTAGAAAGTGTTGACCCCAATCTATTGACAAGAGAAGACAACTCCATCCAGCATTTTATTTGAGTTATTCCCCCTTTTTGACTTAGAATTTTTTCAAAAAATACAATTTCTCAATAATTATGATAGGTAGTGAAATGAAACTCGACATACCTGTTCATTATCAAAAGAGGAACTAATTGCAACAAGGCAGATGACCCTGTGATTTGTATATCCAGAGTTATCTGCCCTTGTTTCGACATAGTATATAGAAATTAGGCCATGCAAAGTTAATTACTTGGTTCTCTGGCCCTTTTTTGTCAAAATTGATGAGGGAGGGCGGCATTTTTTTTTATCCTTTTACTGCTGTAAAAAGTAATGAGGGAGGCATTTTTTCTTCTTTTTTTTGGTGAAAAATATGGCAATGTATAAATCTTTTCCTTACTTTATTGAAAATTTCAATTTTATTTCTTCCGATAGTGGCAGAAACATCACAAGTGGTTAATTTTTATGGAAACGTCCAATCCGCTGGTCCCAACGTACCATTTTTTTATCTCCGTAAACAATTCCAATAAGGTACAAGCTTCGGAGAAGCCCCCTATTATGTTTCCCGGTAAAACTGGCAAACATTTTTGCCGAATTTGCACAGAAACGATTGACATTTTGTCTAAATGTCAAACAGAAACACGTTTTTTATTTATACATTGTCATAACGATGCTTTAAATCTCATTTAAGCATGATGCGTTTTAAAGCGTTTCACCGACCACGCGATATAAGAGAAAAACGGATGCGGTTGTTTTTTCCGTACGGACAGCGCTATCGCATTAAAATTTTTTTTTTACTATTTTTGCAAAAAAATCGGCAATGCGGCGACGAATTTCCACATGCGGGCGGGCCTGAGAACCAAGAAATTCACTTTAAATGGCCTTAGGGATATTTTTTTAGTATTATTAAAATTTCTCAATAACTATCAAAGCTATTGACTTGAAACTCAATTCACTTGTAGAAAGTGTTGACCCCAATCTGTTGACAAGAGAAGTCAACTACATCCAGCATTTTATTTGAGTTATTCCCCCTTTTTGACTTAGAATTTCTTTAAAAAAATACAATTTCTCAATAATTATGATAGGCAGTGAAATGAAACTCGACATACCTGTTCATTATCAAATGGGGAACCCATTACAACAAGGCAGGTGACCCTGTGATTTGTTTATCCAGAGTTGTCTGCCCTTGTTTCAGCATAGTACATAGAAATTTGGGATATTGTTTTAGTATAATTAAAATTTCTCAATAACTATCAAAACTATTAACTTGAAACTCAATACACTTGTAGAAAGTGTTAACCCCGTTCTGTTGACAAGAGAAGACAACTCTATCCAGCATTTAATTTGAGTTATTTCCCTTTTTTTACTTGCATTTTTTTATCTAAAAATACAATTTTCTCAATATAAAATATGATAGGCATTAAAATGAAACCCAACATACCTGTTCACTATCAAAAAGGGGAACACATTACAGAAGGGTAACCCCCCACTCCCAAAATACAACCCCCAATGAACATGAAATGCAACACTTATAAAAATGTAGATATCTAATTTAGTGTTTATGATGCATTTCTGGAATTACCTGCATCAGGTACACACAATATACTCCCAGGTCAAAAGATTGGAAATATAGATTCTCCTTCAGTTGCCCGTGGGTTACGATATTTCTCCACTCAAGAGAGTTAAATTAAAAATTTTAACCACGAGCCGTGAGACGGGTGGTTAAAATTTTTAATTTAACTCTCGAGAGTGGAGAAATATCGTAACCCACATGGGCAACTGAAGGAGAATCTGTTTCTCCCATTATTTAACACGAACTTTATTTCAAAAGCCGTCAAACGAGTCAAATGCGGGAAAAGGCATGAGACATTTTAATCCTCTAGAGGATTACAGATTTTTCCACCACTGGTTCAGCAGGGTTAAAATGACGTCATAATGGGAGAAAGCCAAATAAATTAAAAGTCTTGGAGAGTAAGTCATTTATGTTATTTGAAAATACTACAGGTTGTCAGGTGGCTATTTCAGTTCTAATGACGTAAAAATTATATAAACTATGTATTTACTCTTTCAGAGATTTAATGGGTGCTGCCAGAACAGGAAGTGGGAAAACTTTAGCTTTTCTGATTCCTGCTATAGAACTGTTAAACAAATTAAAATTTATGCCCAGGAATGGTAAGACTCAATCGTTATGTTAAGGTAATGATGTTTAACACCACTTTCAACAATATTCCAGTTATATCGTGACGGTCAGTTTTATTGGTGAGGAAATCGGCGAAACCTATAGGCACTAATTGCATTGGTAGTTGTAAATCCAACTACCATACGATCACTAACCACGAGGGCCCCTTTTATGTTCAGAGTATTAAGATAATACTGTTTGTCCAATCAATATTCCAGAACATTTATTGTGATAATGATTTCAGATAGTATTGAATACGGTATTATCAAATCATGCAAAATGTAATATAGCTCAGAATATTGTATAGCATGGGAGACACTTAGAGAATCAGTGTGATATTAATTACCCTGTGAGGGTGTGGGTGACGAGAGTGATTGAGGTCATTCACTTCTGACCTCAAGCCTAACTCCACTGACTTGAGATCCTGACCGCATCGGTGGTGTAATGGGTTAGCATGAGATCGTGGGTTCAACCCCCAGTCAGGTCAAACCAAGGACTATAAAATTGGTATTTACTGCTTTCCCGCTAAGTATGCAGCATTAAGAAGTAGAAGCAAAGACTGGTTGGCTTGGAATCAGAATGATGTGTCAGGGTGGAGTGACATGTCTACTTCAGGACTATTTTATTCAGTGAGTTAGCACTATTAAAATCCAATTAAGCATGTTGGTCTAGAGCATCATCATAATTTCATTCAAATGTAATTTGTTCTCGCTACTGTATAGCTGAAGAATTGCTCACTTGGTGTTAAAAAACAATCACTCACTTTTAAAGTATATTGAATTTTATTTTTTGTCCATTATCATCTCAATTTAAATCAATACAACATTGTTTTGCAGGAACTGGTTGTATAGTTATCTCCCCTACAAGGGAACTCTCAATGCAGACATTTGGGGTACTAAAAGAACTTTTAAAATACCATTGTCATACATTTGGACTGATTATGGGTGGAACTAGTCGGCAGGATGAAGCAAAGAAATTAGCAAAGGGAGTTAATTTTCTAGTAGCAACACCAGGCAGATTGCTTGATCATTTACAGGTACCAAAGTTAATTTTGGTGGGGGTGGGTTTCTGTCGTTTTGAAAAAACTTACTGAAAAAAAGGATTCTTGCATTTTTTGTCACCCCTATGTATTTCAGAGATAAAACAAAACCAGCACAATGAGAGTGCAGCTATAAGACCATAATAAAAGATTTTTATACGTCCGTCTCTAACGGGCCATATTATGTGATTGGGTATGGCGGGCGGGCGTTCACAGGTTTCAGCACAATAACTTTAGTTCTGTATATCGGATCTTTACCAAACTTGGCTACATGATTCCCCTGTGGAAGGGGTAAAACCCTGTTTATTTTGGGGTCATTAGGTCAAAGGTCAAGGTCACCATTACTTTAAATAGAATTTTTGACAACAGGGTCATTTCCGCACGATAACTTTAGTTCTGTATATTGGATCTTTACCAAACTTTGCGACATGATTGCCCTGTGGAAGGAGAAGAACCCGATTTATTTTGGGGTCAAAGGTCAAGGTCACCATTACTATAAATAAAATTTCTGACAACAGGATCGTTTCCGCACAATAACTTTAGTTCTGTATATTGGATCTTGACCAAACTTGGCCACATGACTACCCTGTGGCAGGGGAAAAAACCCTATTTATATAGATGGGCGTATTTTGTGATGCACACATTTCTTGTTACATAAAGAAGCTGTTGTCAGCCTGATATTATCTGCACCCGTTTTTTATTCCTTAAACCTAGTTATGGTATATAATTTAAAACTACTCTTAGCATTACAAAACTGAAAATGGAGGTCAACGACTATTAGAAGGGGTAAATAGATCTTTAAATAGGATGTAGTCTTTTCAACAACAACAAAAAACGCCCTACATTTTTTCAAAAGTTTTTATTTGAATATTTTCCAGTCTTCCAAAATCAAGCATAATTTAATCTGACAAGGGAGGAAAGTAATTCCTGTCTAGTAATTCCATGTTTTTTGAGTCATAGGACAATTAAATTACAATACATAAAATCTTTAAAATACACTCTTAAAAAAGCAGGACAAATTTCACATTTTAGTTATTTGGTTTCTTATATTTTGTACCACAAAGTTTGAAATGAAAATATGTTAATTTTCTTGTGATTGTCTTACAAATTGTTATTTTTAATGTTTAGATTATGGAACAGTAAAGGTTGATGAATGTTTTTTTTCATTTTCTAGAACACATCAAATTTTATGTACAAGAATCTTCAGTGTTTGATAATAGATGAAGCAGACAGAATTCTGGATATTGGTTTTGAAGAAGAAATGAAACAAATCATTAAATTATTACCTAGTAAGAGAATTTAATTTTACATTATGTGACAACTGAATTACTTCTGATATGAATATAATTTTACATTATGTGACAACTGAATTACTTCTGATATGAATATAATTGCATTTTCAGGGTTTAGTTATAAAGATAATAATGATGTACTGATTTCTCCTTACAAAATGATTACTTGAATTTGTTAATTGAGAATTTAATTAAGCAGAAAATTGAATAACTAGGAAGGGTTAGGGTTGGGCTATGGTATTTAATACCACTTTCAACAGTATTTTAGTTGTATCATGGAAGTCAGTTTTATTGATGGAGGAAACCACCAGGAGAAAACCACCGACCTGCTGCAAGTCACTGAGAAACTTTACCACATAATATGTTGTATCGAGTACACCTCGCCATGAGCAAGATTTGAACTCACCATTTTATTGGTGATGGGCACCGATTGCATAGGTAGTTGTAAATTCAACTACCATTCGATCAGGACCGTGATAATAATTTGTAATAAATAAGTTTATTGAAAATAAATTGTGAAACTTTTTAAGGTTACATTTTCTGGCTTTGTATAAAATGCAGTATTCAAACATCTCAAAATGTTGATACACAGAAGGAAAAAAATATCTAAATTTTCATGAGATAAGAATTGACCGTTGATGTCTTTATTTTTCAGGAAGAAGACAGACAATGTTATTTTCTGCCACACAGACCAGAAAAATAGAAGACTTGGCTCGCATTTCCCTGAAGAAAGAACCTCTTTATGTTGGTGTGGATGACAAAAAAGATAAAGCAACAGTTGAAGGTTTAGAACAGGTAAAGAAACTCTCAATAAGTAATTTTAAGCGATATATTAGCTGTCAGCAACCCTAGCTATTTGAAATATGCTGAAGAATTTGTATAGCTTAAAGGTAACGAAAACAAAGATTCATAGCAGTTGTTTAGCTCACCTGACCCGAAGGGTCATGTGAGCTATTGCTATCACTGGGCGTCCGTCTGTCGTTAGCTTTTTGCATTTTAATCAACTCCTCTAAAACCACTGGGCCAATTCGAACCAAACTTTGGTGGAATGGTCCTTGGGTGGTCCCCTTTCAGAATTATGTCCGACGACCCCGGCCACCAACCAAGATGGCTGCTGTTACTAAAAATAGAAAATTCGGCAAAAAATCACTTAAAAATTATATTCTCTGAAACTGCTGGGCCAATTGGGCCCAAACTATGGTGGAATGGTCTTCAGATGGTCCTCTTTCAGAATTATGTCCGACGACCCCGGCTGCCAGCCAAGATGGCCACCGCTACTAAAAAGAGAAAATTTAGCAAAAAATCACTTAAAAATTATCTCCTCTAAAACTGCTGGGCCAATTGGACCCAAACTATGGTGGAATG
>MJUT01061709.1:472344-484376 GCA_002080005.1 Gigantidas platifrons
TACATACTTAGTCCTTAAGAGAATCTGAAACCCTATTGATTTTCAAGGTCATAGATCAATGGTCAAGGTCACCAGGACAAATTTTTACCACATAACATCCTTGTGAACACTCTATAATCAACATCCTTCAATGGATTTTGACCAAGCTTGGTACATACCTAGTCCTTAAAAGAATCTGGAACCCTATTGATTTTCAATGGCAAAGGTCAAGGTCACCAGGTCAAATTTTTTACCTTGAAACATCCTTATGAACACTCTAGAATCAACATCCTTCAATGGATCTTGACAAACTTGGTACATACCTAGTCCTTAAGAGAATCTGGAATCCTATTGATTGTCAAGGTCACCGGGTCAAATATTTAGGCGAGGGGATACGCCACGCTTTGCGTTGCCCTTGTTAATGTTATAGTGGGGGGGGGGATGCAGTGATCTTGAAAGTTTTTTTCAGAATGGGCCCATGGCCCCTTCAAAAAATTTTCAATGAGCCATTCTGAATTTCAATGGGCCATACTATCATATGAATGGGCCATTGTAAATGAAATAAATATCCAGCACAATAATGCATAGATATTTATTTTCATACTATAGCTCATGTAACATTTAAATCAATATAATTGATTGAAATTGAATTGCTTTTCAGTTTTCTAGTGATTTCTACAGACTCTGGATTCATTCATCTTTACCTGCTTCACTACATTGTTATTCCAAGGACTGAAATGTTTAACTTTGCCCATTATCGAAACATACACTTTAGCATGCCACATATTTAAAATTTCTCCATTCAATATCTATAAGCAATCAAATATCACTTATTTTTCTATTATTTTTAATATCCTACATAATTATGATTATCAGGGTGAACAGGTAATAGGGCGAACAGGAATTAGGGCTTCAAGCTTCATTTCTCCAATCCAGTGACACTGATGTTATGTATAGTTAAATTTGTATTGTAGATTTCCTTATCTTGACCAATATAATTGAGAAAACACTTACATTTTGTACCACAAGGAACAAGAACAATTTCACAAGTTGAAATTGAATATAATCAAAATTACAGAGAATAAAAAATTAACATTTGATACACCTTTCATGCCTTTGTTATTGAATCTGTTCTCAACTCAGTTACACACACAGTAAATCAAATAAAAGTCAAAAGGCTTTATAAAGTCATACATTTCAAATGATTTTTATTCTAAGTAAATTTTAATGATAAACAACCATGAACAGGACGGTATTTGCGGACGTCTTTCTCGTTAGCATCTGCCATCACAATCTGATGAGACGGGGTACTTGTACGTCTTGTGAGCGAGAGTCAATCATATTTTCAGTTTCTTTTCTCACGGAATCGTCAGGATCGAAATTGTTATTTCCATCTCGACCAACAAACGAAAACAAAGTCTTTTGGCCAGGTAAAACAGGCAGACGCTTCTTTTTTCGGAGGCATTTTTCTATAAAATTCAACTAAATACCGGCAAACAATAACTCGCAGACACGTACTTTCAGAAATAGAATTTTCCGTTAAAATAAAATTTCATATTACATTTTCATTTTGGGATGATTTTATACAAATTTTCATTCATTTGATTCATATTTGCCAAAAATCAATTTTACAAACGTTTATTTGGAGTAACATTTGGAAAAAAAAAGTCACATCATTGGTTGTTATTCTTTAACGGTATTTAGACATTTCATAATTGTATTTACTTCAGCGTTAAGCAAAGGAAAAACCATGAGACAGTCCGATAAATATATAAATAGGCAAAACATTCTCAATGATCCGATTTCAACACGATTATGCATAATTCAGTGGGGTTCACTGCAATTCGGTGTACCGCATGACTGATGACTATCGTTCCATGGATACCGAACCTTGCAAAATTATTGTGCGCCACACGGGCGCTTACATTTTACTTTCACTGCACCATTTTTCAGCTTAATGCACAAATTGCGCATGGCGCTGGACTTTCCCGATCACTGGGGGATGGTTATGGGGCTTAACTCCACTTTCAACAATATTTGAGTTATGGCGTGGCGGTTAGTTTTATTGGTGAAGGACAGAGAAAACCACAGACCTGCCGTAAGTCACTGACAAACTTTATCAAATAGTGTTATACTGAGTACAGCTTACCATGAACAGGGTTCGGGCTCACAACTTTAGTGGTGGTATGCACAGATTGCACAGGTAAAAAAATACGGGTTTCTGTAAACCGATTACAATTTTTTAAGTGCATCAGTAGACATGTAAATAATGTTTTTCTTTCAAATATCTGGAGAAAAAAACTTATTTTAATGGGGGGGAAAAAGTTCTTTAGAATCCTGATTAAAGTTTTGGTGTATAGGGTAGTTTTGATAGGTGGGATGGATTATATCAAGACAACAACAATAAAAAGAAATATGGATGGCCTAACAATTTGTTATCAGAATGTTACTATATATCTAATCCAATTAGATTTGCAAACATCAACAGACATTTTTGCAATGAACCATGGGAATCCTATGCACATGAGTATAAATGAATGAAGGTTTTTAGATAATGTACAATTATTGTGATTTAAGTAGGATTGCTAATGTTTCAACATTGTTTTATATACTTTCGTTCATTTATTATTTTATTATTTGAAAGAAAGAAAAGAAAAAAAAAGCCAAATAATTATATGTTATGTTCTTGGCAACAATGTAGAGAATTTTGTTACACCCCATTGAAAAATTAATGACTTGTATATTCATCAATCATTGTGTTTTTCTCATCAGCGTTGTATTGTTCAGTTCCAAGTACCATATTATTTCGACACTTTAGAATCAAGCACCATAAGTTAGGATGGAAATAACTTGAAGTAAACAAGTGTTTATTTGTTTTATTTCTACTTCAAATGGCACATTGACAACAAAAAATACATGTGGAATCATGTGATCCTTCCCATGGTTCATTGAAAACATGTCTACCAAATCTGTAACTAGTCCAGGATGTATATTAGTCTAAAAGCTATGAAGATATATGTCCTATTGGGTATATGGAATATAAAAAGTTCATGATTTTAGGGAGGGGATTATAATGGTATATCTAGTAAATCTAGAGTTGTTAAATAATAGACGGCAAAGTTATATAAGAGTGAGTGATTGTTGCTGGACGCCAAGTGAGCAATTGTTCAGTGAAATCATGACCCAATAAGATGATGATGTAGTCTGTTTTGCATTTTTATAGTGCAACCTCACTGAGATAACAATAACAGTCCACGCCCTGACGGGTAGACATGTTTCTCCACTCTGACACTTTATGTGGATTCTGAGCCAACTCGTGTTTATTCTTTTTCCTTAAATTGATTGCTTAGCAGAGAAACAGAATAAACTAATTTTCTAGTATTTGGTTTGACCTGATCATGGACATGAACCCACTGCAGGCTAGGGGTTGTTTCACACCTGAACCCACTGCAGGCTAGGGGGCTGTTTCACACCTGAACCCTCTGCAGGCTAGGGGCTGTTTCACACCTGAACCCACTGCAGGCTAGGGGTCATTTCACACCTGAACCCACTACAGGCTAGGGGCTGTTTCACACCTGAACCCACTCCAGGCTAGGGGTCATTTCACACCTGAACCCACTGCAGGCTAGGGCCTGTTTCACACCTGAACCCACTGCAGGCTAGGGGCTGTTTCACACCTGAACCCACTGCAGGCTAGGGGCTGTTTCACACCTGAACCCACTGCAGGCTAAGGGACGTTTCACATTCATTTTAGGGTATGAGTTATGTTCATTAGATATAATTTCCGTTTAAAATTGATATTTCAAATTATATTAGATATAGAGGGGTGGAGGTTGGGATCCCATTAACAGGTTTAAACCTGCTACATTTTTGTGCCTGTCCCAAGCCAGGACCTGGATTTCTAACATCATATGTTGTAGTCTTTTCTATGTTCAATGATTTGAGGTAAGAAGCGATAGTTCATTTTGTTGATGTTGGTTGAATTGTTGATCATCACTGTTTCATGTTGATGTTGGTTGAATTGTTGATCATCACTGTTTCATGTTGAATTTGGTTGAATTGTTGATCATCACTGTTTCATGTTGATGTTGGTTGAATTGTTGATCATCACTGTTTCAATTTTCTTTTCATAATTATTTTTATTTGAGTGTAAGTGATATAAGTATATTGCACATGTAACTGATTTTTGAAGGAAAACCATAAACAATGACATTTTGTTGTAAAGATAGCATGATATATTTTTTTAACCATAACATTATGAAGAGAAAGAGTTTTATGATATTTACCGTATTTCACGAAAACCATGCAATCTTAATTTACAAGGATTGTTGGAGTTAATTAGCTAGGTTCGTTGACATGCTGTTAATTAATGTTTACATACAACAAAGAATGGCACTCATCCTGGACCCACTCCAAATCTGGAAGACAGACTTTCAATGAACCATGGGAAGAATTACATGCTTTTCCAATGTATTTTTTCTTGTCAGATTCATAAAGCACATGTTTGACTTTGATTGTATTTGCTGTGTTTTTTGGTTATTGGCTGAAGTCATACATCATTTGACTGGTAATGACTGATGTGTAATCATGCTTAAAAGTTCTGCTATGTTGTCTTGTTTTCTCATTATATTATCATTTGTAAATATATTCTCCTTTCTCCCCCCTGTTTTAGGGGAAAGTCTGATGAATATAACATTAACAAGGCCGTTGAGAAAACAAAAGTTGACAATGTTTGAAGATAAACGACTTCCTGCTGTTTTGTCTATTGTCAGCATAATTAACCACATTGTTGGCAGGGTAAAATGTTCTAGCTAATGTCTTAGATGTCTCAGTAAAACACACATTAATGAGACATTGCTTTCAGCATCTAAGGTTAGAAATCTTATGTTGACAGGATGCACTTGATAGAAAATGTTTCTTGTTTTTTTGCAAATAAAATTAATTAATGCTCCGTCTTCTATTGAGTTCCTCGTTACATTTTCCCTCTAATGTTGTTAGGGGGGTCACAAAATATCAACTGATGTGATTCCAGGAGTAGAAAATGGCACAAATGTAGAATATGATAATGTTCATCTATTACACTTTATTGACTGGAAATTTAGTCTAATGCACTGGTGTAGAAGAAGAATGCATTAATTCGATGTAGTATGTCTGACCTAGTTACTTTACTCATGTAATGAGGGTAAACACAGAACAGTTACTTCATCTAGGTTGTTTGCAACATGACTGACACATAGCAGTTTTGTTACATGATTAACGTTTTAATACCAATAAATATACAATATTAGTGTATTGTAGAAGAATATAGAAAATATTTGTATGAGGCTAAAGAACTGGGAGGAAAATGCAAGGCTTTAGCAGAGCATTTTCCCCCAGTTCCGTGCCGAATGCAAATATTTTCTATATTCTTCTACAATACACTAATATTGTTTTTATCCTGCAATTTCGGAGTTAAGGCAGGGTTCGAAATTACTATTGGTCCGCTAGCCTGTGTCTAGTAAAATCAGTCACGGTCTAGCAATAACTTGTATCTTACCGGTCCGTCAGTCTAGACAATTTTACCGGAAGATATGCTGTCCGGTATGATTTTTTTACAATTATTTGAATCACTGTATTACCAAAACGCTTTAAATTACGAAATTGATAATTTCATATGCACGAAGTTATATGATATTGATCAATGTCAAAATGTGGAAACAGATTGAAGGGGTTTCTAAACCAACACCCCAAAAACGGACAGCGGGTGACATAAGGGAACAAAATAAAGTTTACGATAAAACAAAGTGGCATTGAACATTCCAGGAACATTGGTTAACCGTATATAAATGGTTACAACATGAAAATGACTTGATGTTTTCCAAGTTTTGTAAAGCGTACGGACGTGGTGATGCTGACGGCAAATTTATATCGGGGACCAATAATTTTAAGAAGGATACCATTGACTGGCATGAAAAAACAAAAGGCCCATCAGAAAGCAACTGATATTTACTCTGCAAAATCTCTCCCAGCAGGTCAATCTCAGGCAGAAAATATTATTGTTACCTTGAATGAAACAGTTGTTAAACGTTTAGCTATCTTATTCAATAACTGTCATGCCTTAGTTTTAGCTAATCGACCATTTACAGATGTTTTGTTATTATAGTTAAAAAAGGAAAAAAAACCTGCCATTTCAATCTAATGTTAACTAAATCAGTGTACTCCTTTTAATATCAGAAAACAGAATAGTGAGATGGTTTTGTTTTTGTGTACATAGCATGATGGAAAATCTAATTTAAATAAATGTATATGATATTCCATTTCAGATTGTGTCATCACCTTACAGTAAAAGAAACTACTATTCAAATAAATTTACCACCCCTTTGCACATGGTATTAATATTGTGAACATTTTGAATAATCTCACTGATGAGATTATTCAAAATGCTCTGCATACCATATAATAACTATAATAACAAAACATCAAATTCAGGTCTAGTGGATTTCCTGCAGGTCTAGGGATTTTTGTTTCTTCCTAGCCCTGTAGTCTAGACAAAAATCTGAACTAATTTCAATCCCTGTTAAGGTAGTGGTTTTTTTTTAATTTAGAAAAATAAATATTCCTCAAACCTTTCGTGGGCCCCAAAGTAAGTTGTGCAGTGTGTCTTGAAACTGTATTTGTATATTATACAAAATACAGCACACCTGTATTCGACACATGTTATTTGCTTACTAGAGTGCTCATTGCAGGATAAAACTGCCCACCACGATATACCTAAAATATTGTTTAAAGTGGTGTTAAACACCATAACCCTAACCCTGTGTAACAAGTTGACTAGCATATAACAATTTTGCAACATGACTGACACATAACAGTTTTGTTACATGGTTAACATGACTCATTCATAACAAGTTATTTTACAGATATAAACTGTTACATTATATTTGTCTCAGTGCATCCAACATATCTGAGAGAAGAAGAGCATTGAAATAGTTTTTTGGAAAGGTTTTTAGAAGCATAAAAATACATTTTTGATTGTTTTTTCACTCTCAGTATGATGATATATTTTCCAAAGAGTGTGACCTTATTTTAAGATTAAATGAACGAGATAGAAAAGAGTAGTACAGCTATTTTTTAATACAAGTGTTTTATTCTACTCTTTACAATAATTGCATTAAATACCTTCAACAAATACATCAAAAGCAGGCCATTTAGAATGGAAATCACATGTTTCCAATTATATTCAATGACAAAACATTGCTTTAGCTCTCTTTACCCTGTTGTGAAAACATTTTAGAGGTTGTTATTATCCACCAATTACATTTGAAATAATATCTTCAAGAATACATTGACCCAGCGGTATTTACATGGTTAATTTGAAGTGATTTGTGCACAAACTTAAAATAATTTATCCCTGTGATTAAAATCACGTAAAGTTTTATATATCGAGTTGAAAAGCAGAGGAAATCTTAAGTGATTCCATTAACCGTTTTCTTGGTAATCACAGGATCAAACATCTGTAAGACTATGATCATATGGTTAAGTGAATGTTTTAATTGCTTTGTACATTTAAGTTACCATGACATTTTTTCTTCAAAATTAATAATATTTCCTTTGATGAGAAGTTTACTTAATTTGATAATGACGTAAATCGATGACAAACGAGAGTTTATAATCATAAGTCTCTTTTTTTCTGATTATTTGCCACATGTATTATTATTATGAACTTGTTTTTATGATGTTATTGCAGAAATCAAACACTACGGTTTTTTTTATTATTAGTATTATGTTAGCTGTTAACTGTTTATGAATCTCTTTTTCTTTCAAATGCTAAAATTATTTAGAGAGATTTTATTGAAATTGCTTCATTTTCTTTTTAGGGTTTTATAAATCTGTAAATTATTTTTCCTTTGAAGTTTCCAGATTCTGCTTTGAATACAAATAGAATGCTAAAGAAGAATGTTTGTCCAAAAAATGATGAATACCGTTTATACTCTTTTGTAGGGTAAACAGAAACAGACGAAGAGAACGCAGTCTTTTTTCCAGTTTTGTAACGCAAAGGAATCCATTTTGTTGTGTACTGATGTTGCTGCTAGGGGTCTTGATATCCCACAAGTTGATTGGATAGTGCAGTATGACCCTCCAGATGACCCTAAGGTAAGACACACCTTCAGGCCATCAATCAACTTGATTGTGCCTTCAAGCTGATGCAAAAATATAAAGTAACCCTACAAAATATTCCTTAAAGGGTGTCTTATAAGAAACAGGAACTGCTGACCTTTCAAGAGCACCTAGGTTCACCCCTGGTTTTGATGGGGTCCATGTAGCTCATCTTTTTCAGTTTTCTGTGCTGTGTTGTGTTTTTGTGTTTTATTTCTTTGTCCTGTGTCTTTTGTGCCCAATGTTGCCAGTGTCTGTGAATTGTTCATTCTTGATTTTCTCTTAAGTTTATTTTACAAGATTTTTGTAAACACTTATCCCCCTATCTGGACCAATGTACATGGAAATGCTTAAAATAGACAAAATTAATGTTTAGGATGCAAAAATTGCACTATGACTGCCATACTATTCATGATGACCTCTGATGTGACCCTGCTTGACAGATCGAGATGCTTAGAATCTGAATGGCTATTGCTGTTTGACCCTTCCTAGAATTTAGAGATGTAACTGCTGAGTGATATCCAATCACAACAGTTCAATACTGAAATCAAACTCACATTCTGTTTATATAGGCCAGTGACAATTTGTAGAAAGTTACAGAAATCTAAATATGCAATTCACACAAACAGAAAGTTCACTGTCTTTCTTGTAAGTTCCAACCTGTATAGTAATGAGGTCGTTGTTTATGTAAACAACTATTATTTGATTATGCAAACAACTGTAATTAGATCATGTAAACAACATTAATAGGCCACACAAGGTAAATCAGGCCACAGCAAAAGAAATATGCCAATACTTATAATATGGTAACAATTGACAAAGGTTATCACATAATGTATCAGACAACCCAACTCCTTAAGAGTAGTGATTGATACTGATTGCATATGTAGAAGTAAATTCAATGATGGAATTCTTATGGACAGAATAGATTTATATATGTATTGCTCTGTATCCATTAAAAATTATATAAAACACACAAACTACATCACTTCTCATA
Organism: Gigantidas platifrons; assembly: GCA_002080005.1. NCBI lineage: Eukaryota > Metazoa > Mollusca > Bivalvia > Mytilida > Modiolidae > Gigantidas > Gigantidas platifrons. The sequence continues at coordinate 481,457 of MJUT01061709.1, forward strand.
AAAAAAAATAATGTTGTTGAATAAGTAATTCACGACTCACGTATTTAATGAATAAGCCCCATCCCAAAAAAAACCTGTGTTTCTGCTAACCCTGCCAACTAGTGCCTACAGTAAAGTTTTTGTTGCCATTTTTGGATGAGTGCTGTTAAGGTCAGATCCTTGTCCAGTATAACCTAGGCAAAAATTAAAATGAAATCTTAGGGCTATCTACCTAACCACGACTGTTAGCAGAAATACATGTAGAATATGTTTTAGCCTAAGTGTGATTTTAATGGTCAAAGAGAGACAACCTGTATTAAATTAAATTATAAACCCCCCATATTGAATTTATGCCATCAGTAAAAAAAAAACATTGTACAATGATTTATATATAATCTATTATTTACATGATTAGAGCATCAGGTGACATTTAAATAAAACAAAGCAAAAAAGAAGAAGTTGAACATATCTTACTGTGTTTTTTTTTCTTTTTTTGGCAGAAAGACAGATGTAATCTTAGAAAAAATATAATTCTCTTCACTCTGTATAACCCTTAACTAAACATCTAATTTACCATGATTTTCTCAACACAGTAAATGCTAAAAATCAAATTAAACTGCCACTTTATGTAAATAAAATTCTTAGTGGGTGTTGGTGTAATTTTAGAAAGTCAAACACTTCCCATTAATCACTTTATTTTCTAAAGTGATTCATTTTCTTTTTTGCTGGGCTGGGGCAGTAAAGAGATGAACATATTATTGTTTGGGAACAATAAAATTAATTGTATCTACAGTATTATTATATACAGAATACTTAAAATATTCCTCATCCAAAGTCATAACCCATTTGTGAAATTGATCCGTAAATTAACTTGATAAGAATTCCCTCACTTTCATCTCTATAATCCTCACTTCTCACCAAAGCTTCTCTACAGAATACAGTCAATCTTTGATCATCAAAATTAACGAATGATTGGAACAAGGCTATAATTTCCATATTTTTTTCAACGATTATTTTCCTTGGACTATCATTCCATTTCTCATCTCTGTAATACATATTTATTTAAGATTTTCAAAAGGAAGCATTTAGACAATTATACCTGTATAAACCAAATTTTGAAAAAGGTCACAATGGAGGAAATCTTTGTTAATTAAACCTGTATAAACCGAAGACAAAAGTTTGTCCCAAGGAGGTTCGATTTAGACAGATTTCAGTGTTTTCAAAAACAAACAAAAAAAACGGCAATCATTGAATTACAATTTGTTTAATTAAGATCCACTGGAATTAAGTGATGGAGAAAGTGGTATAAGGGTCATTTCATTTTTGTCCCCTCAAAGCCCCCCCCCCCCTTCCCTTTCCCAGGAACATTGAAGAAAACATGTTAAAGAAAGTCATGGAAGTGTGACTGCATGTATTTTATGCATTAATGAAGAACAGAAAGCTTTGTTTTGTACAGCTTTTTAATGTTATAAAAAAAAGTAGATAAAATCTAAAGATTTATGTTGGAATCAGACCAGCCACTGAGCGTTTAATTTAATGAGTTTTGAAAAATATGCTGATATTAAAAATAATAGTGACATGTAAGCTACATGCTGGCAGTAATGTCTGAAAATAGACACACCATAGCAGATATAAAACTCTAGATAATAAAATAGTCATAATGATAATAGAGAAGCTCAGATTTTTATACTGATTTTACTACTGAAGTACTGATTTATATGCTAGAATTATCATTTGATGTTGTTTTTATTTCTAATGTACTTTCCTGTTTTATAGTCAAATCATTATCTGCTGGTATTAAGCTGTATTAAAATATTATGGATTTTTTTTTTATTATTATTTATGTGTGTACCAGTAAACAATGTGATTTGATTCAAGGTTCTTTCACACATTTAATTTAAGCTTACAATGTAAAAACTCTACTTAAAGGCCGGTTGACACTATCAAAGTTTTCTTGGTCAAAGATTTTGAAGCTTTTTTGATAGTGTCAACAGTCAAAGAAAACTTTGACGGACTTTGATGGAATAGAATCTCATCCTATTTTTCTTGAAACATGGATGGACTTTGACGGGAATTAACCAATCAAAGTTGAGCTTTAGAATGATGCAAGTTTTGTTTACAATAACAAATGCACATGGTAAGATGGCGGGAAAAGAAAGCATGGCTAAAGGAGAAATAGCCTCTTGTAGTATAGTGTTTTGTCTGATAATCAATGGTTCTACTTTTCTAAGAAGCATATTGAATGTAGCTTTGTCCATTCTAAAGTAATTCTTAAATTCCATCTGATCCTCACAATTGAGTTACTGAACAAGAGTGTGGAATGTTCTCCTCTGTCTTCTTCGCAGTCTGTGCCAAAAACTTTTTCAGCTACTAGCCCGAATAGCTAATTTTGAGGTTTTCTTCTATTTGTTTATATAAATTTCAGTAAAATTTCACTAGCCCGAACAAAATTTTACTAGTCTCGGGCATAGGGCTTGTGGCTAAAGGCACAGACTGTCTTCGCAACCAGTCTCTTGTCCATCTTCTTCCCTGCCTTGCGCGATTTCTCATTCTTCTCCTAAAAATCGAAATAAACAGTAGACAAAGTGAAAAAGCAATGTACCGGTAGTCATCCTGTGAGAATGGAGCCATTTTTGTGTTTATAAACAATTAATTCCTGCCTTTTCTTTGACCAAGTTCAGCAAAAACTTTGATAGTGTCAACAGGAGACTTGGACAAAGAAAACTTGGTCCAAGTTTTCTTTGAGCAAGTTTTTGAAGCAAAACTTTGATAGTGTCAACGGGGTTTAAGAGTGAGTGAGTGTTGTTTAACTCCAAGTGGGAAATGTTTAGCTACATTGTATATTGAGACAAGAACAAGTTACTTAGTAATGACAGTCCTCACGATAAGCACCGGTCCTCTAGCCCAAGAGCAGTAAAACTTTGTATACAGTCCTCACAAT
>MJUT01061709.1:485536-534987 GCA_002080005.1 Gigantidas platifrons
ATACAGTCCTCACAATGAGCACCGGTCCTCTAGCCCAAGACCAGTAAAACTTTGTATACAGTCCTCACAATGAGCACCGGTCCTCTAGCCCAAGACCAGTAAAACTTTGTATACAGTCCTCACAATGAGCACCGGTCCTCTGGCCCAAGACCAGTAAAACTTTGTTCCTCACAATGAGCACCGGTCCTCTGGCCCAAGACCAGTAAAACTTTGTTCCTCATGATAAGCACCGGTCCTCTGGCCCAAGACCAGTAAAACTTTGTTCCTCACAATAAGCACCGGTCCTCTAGCCCAAGACCAGTAAAACTTTGTTCCTCACAATGAGCACCGGTCCTCTAGCCCAAGACCAGTAAAACTTTGTTCAGACCAGTAAATTGTTAGTCCTCACGATAAGCACCGGTCCTCTAGCCCAAGACCAGTAAAACTTTGTTCCTCACAATGAGCACCGGTCCTCTAGCCCAAGACCAGTAAAACTTTGTTCCTCACGATGAGCACCGGTCCTCTAGCCCAAGACCAGTAAAACTTTGTTCGGACCAGGAAATTTTTCAGTTTTTTTTTAGAACTTTATATTAAAAATAAAAGCAAGAATTTGATTGGGACCAGTAATTTCATATTTTCATTTTGAGGACTGTGATGACATGATGAATGTGCAAGCTTTTTAAGCTAGATTTTGTTTATAGTGTTAGTCTGCTGATACAACAGTCAGCAGGTAGACATGGTGCTTCACTCACCTGTCAAATTTTTTTTTACTGTCGGTCATTAATCCAATATGGCTATCAGTATTGATTATAGTTCAACTTAGAATTTAATGGGAATTTTTTTTTTTAATCTGTTCAGAAACTACTTTATTTGTAATAAAATACACAAAAATGGTCATGGGATTGTTCTTCACCATGATCATATTTTATTCCATAATGGTGGCCATATTAGATTCCAAATTGAATTTAAAATCCAATTTGGCCACCATTATGGAATAAAGTATTCAATAGGAGTCAACAGGAACTATTTACATCTCAGATCACCATTGGATGCACTGATATTATTTTTTATTATGTATATTAATTGGAATTCAAGATTCTAACCAGGTGAACTGGGATTGATAATTGCTCTGCAGTGTCTGTGGTAATTTAGGTTCAAACTGTCAAACAGAAAGATTGTTTACCAATGAGCAACTTCACCACAAAATTCAATCATGTCAGTCTTATTTAAAAAGTATTGTCAACATAAGTTCAATGGTGTCATTAGCACAATATTTTTTTATTTTTATTCTCAAAAGAAATTGCAGTCATATTGAATGATATTTTAGTAATATTGATGTCATAATGAACCAGAGACTTGGCATTGCATTCACTATTCAGCAATTAATATTGTTAAGTACACCAAGCCAACATATTCTAAAACACTAACTGATTAATATTAGCCCTCTGTTAATTAATATAAATGTTTGTGCATATTTCATAAACATAACAAATATGTTTGTCCAGATGGTTATGAATGTTTGATGGTAAGGGTATGTAGTATGTGTTTGTATAGAGAATTGATGCCATTTATTTTGAGGATTTTATTTGTTTGTCGGCATGTAAATCATGTCGGTAGATAATTGGTTAAGGTGTTTGTGAGGTATAAGTTGTGACGTTGGTTTGTAAACTTAGAAAGTTTTATAGTTATTGCCAAGCAGATGAAATTTTTAAATAAATCACATATATATGTTACAAAAAAAACAGCCTTTTGTTAATTACTGACAAGACTATCATCTGTTTTAAAAAACTTCATTCTTGTAAATGAGCCGTTGCTTTCTGGAAGAGGATACAACCTGGAAGTCATCCCTTTGTTTTACCACTTGATCTCTTCAGCTTGTTTTCTTTGTAAAATATAATAGTTTTAATTGTACTATGTAGTACAACCTTGTCTTTGTTGAATGATAATCTGTGTTTTACATTTGCACAATTTTACATTACATTTGTGAATTTTTTATTCATTTGCACAAATAAAGTAAATTACAAATTTTTAGATCACTTATTTTTTTTGGCAAATTTTGACAATACTTTCTTCTGTTCACTAGTTAAAAGTTGTTGCCCCCCTGTTCCCTAAATGTTGACTTTTTCATTTTAAAAATAAAAATTGTAGACATCAAATTTATCAATAACAGCTGACTGTATTCAAGGTCTTTCTTAAAATCCTGAAGAAAATGAAGATCTTGTAGCTGTTCCATGTATTCATTTTGACATACAGTTAAACCTGTCCATGTGGTCACCTCTATTAAAAGGTCACCTTTTTCTTGTCCTGTCACAGAATATTTCATATAAATTAAACCTCTTTTAAGAGGTCACCTGTCTAATAAGGCCATTTTTTCTTTGTGACCTCTTAATACAGGTTTGACTGTAATTTCATACTTGAACTAGGCTTGTTTTATGATTTCTAATGCTCCATTTGTACTCATTCCAGATGGTCATTTCCAACCACAAATCATATGTAAAGCCTTTAATAAGAAGTTCTTATTGAAAAATACAGAATGGAAATTATTGCTGAAATTTCATGTCTGCCATTTTAATGTGTTTAAAGTAATATATTTTTACCAAATTTTCACAACCTTTATTAAATTCCTTACAGTCTTTTATATATTTCTTTTCATTAAATAGTGTTATAAATTCTCGTTTCATTTTAATCCGGCCACATAATATGGCCAACATGGTCATCCGGTATTGCCCATTTTAATGGCTACTGGTATATAAATAGAAATCAGCTGTTACTTTGCTCATATGCAGTAAACCAGTGTGGGTAGTATTGATATGAATTTTCATTGCAGCAAAATTTATTTAAGGTTTATAATGATTAAAAATAAAAAATAACTTGTGAAGAGTCATTGACTTTTATCTTGATAGATTTATTTCCCCCTGCCCCTGCCAATGGCTGTCTGTGTCTGTCTCAACAACATCTGATAAAACATTGTTTATAGTTCTCCGTTATACTAACAACTCGACTATTATTTATATGAAGAACAAATTGTAACAAGCAAAAAGTATGCATGTGTTTTTTTTTAGTTTGGATACATTTCAGCTGTGTTGTAATTTGTCACCAATCATTTTACATTTTATCCCGTTTTCTTCCAATAGCAGGAATTATTTTAAGACAGTGCATATCACCTGTTTTTAAAATTGAATAAACAACAGACATACTCCTGGGTAATTCTTTCAAAGTGGAAATAAATTATAATTGGATGGTTAACATCTGTTTTATCTGTGATTTTCCTTACCCAAAGTTTAAATAAAAGAAATTTGGCAAGAACTTGTATATTTTAATGGCAGAAGTTGAACAATGCGTTTCTAAACATAAAAAAGAATATGTATAAATTTATCAGGAAAGGGGGGGATTTGATTGTCTCTCATCAGGTGGTGATCATAATGAATATTGGAACCATAAAGCAAGTATAATCTTGAATACAACAAATACTTTTATTTAGCCATACAGAATCCTAAATTAAGGGTTGTTTGACTTGTTCCCCTACCAGTCTTAATCAGTCTAAAATTAGATGTTTAATTGCTACTCTTTTTTATGTGACTGCAAAAAATTTTGGGGTTAACTTGTATTATGTTACAGGTCTGTCATCATCTGTCTGTAGATACAATGCAGGGACGGATCCAATATTTCAAGTTGGGGGTGGGGGGCGCACTTAAAAACATCGCGACGAGCAGAGGGAGGCGTGAATTTGTTGGGGTATTTCGTGTGAAAAATCATGATTTTACGCAAAAAAAAATCATATTTTTTCCAATTTTAGGGGGGCCGTGCCGGGTGCCCCCCCCCCCCCCCGGATCCGTCTCTGCAATGGTTTCTTTGAAATAACTTTTGTTATGGTTGACTAATCCTTCATTTCTTAAGGATTGGGTTGGGTTGTGTTTTGGTGTTTAATGCCACTTTCAACAATATTTCAGTTCGTTTCTTAAAATGAAAACAGAAGGTTGGTTCTGTACTGGAAGATGGATCAAGATAAATTAGTCATCAAATCTATTTAGTTTTACTTTCAAGATTTGCTTATTGGCAATTTGATTGGACGAGTAAAGGTCACCTGAATATGACCCCTTATGGGATTACATTTGATGTTTGTATACAACATATCAGAAAAGGGGAAGCAATTTAAGATCTAATTATAATTAGATTGCAGTTGTACTTGGATATGGACAGTTAAAAAATAAAATTACTTGTCCAAGAATAAAATTGATGGTTTTTATTGAACAAGTAAAAATTCTTGTAACTTGTCCTATTTAAAAGTCCGCATAAAAGTTATTATAGAAGCTTGCCATACTTTTCAGCATCTGTACATTGTACTAGTTATCTAATAAATTTGGTCAAGTCTTGCATGTCCAAATTCAATAAAGAAAAACAATTGTGAAACATCCTGGTTTCGTATGTTTTTGTGAGAAAACAAACAAAAAATACCCCAATACATGTTCCAGATGCTGCTGTTGTTAAAAAACAAAAAAATATAACACAGGGACTTTTTTTTTTTCGTGTCAGAGTGACTTTATTACCAGGAAGTTGTTTATTGTGTGGCTTTCAGCTCTTGTGTTTATGATATATAGTCTACTTCTTTTGTAAGAAGAGTTGAGTGTCTCTCATCATCTACAGATATAATTCTCTTTTGTTTATAGTACTACATGTTATATAGTCTATATATAGCCTACTTCTTTTGTAAGACAAGTTTGTGTGTCTCTCATCACCTACAGATATAATTCTCTTTTGTTTATCTTTCATATCCTCTCATCTTTAGATATGCTGATATTCCAGATCAAGTTATACCACATGTTTACATTTAGTTTTAGACAAGGAAATATTTGTTAATTTCTATAGTAAACTGATGATATATACATAATCTTTACTTGTCATGTTTTATGGTGTACTTTTGTTTGCATGCATGCAACAGTTTTTAATGTTAATTTCTCATGAGAAATTGTCATTATTTTATATTTTTGATTTGGCATTCAGAAATTTCTTATATTTTTTATGGTGATCCTCAAGACAAATAGAATGCATGATATATACATAATCTTATTTATCATGTCTTCATGATGCACTTTGTTTTTTTGAAACGTGCAACACAGTTTTTAAGGTTAAATCTCATGAGAAATTGACATTATTTTATATTTTTGATTTGGCTTTTATAATTATTTTTTTTTTTTTTTATTTCTTGATTTCTAGAAAAGTATTTTTTATGGTGATGCACAAGACAAAGGCTATCCTTGAAAATAGAATACATTTTGTCCAGTTAAACAAAATTTATCATAAGATTTGTATATTATTTTGTAGTGTAGTTATGCATAAGAAGGAAGTATTTTTGGATCAGAATCTGTTTTTCGTTTTCAGTTATGAACCTTTTTTTTTACATTGTATTATACGATAAGACACAAGCTAAACAAACTTATAAAGTCTTCTCTTATATACTATAAGTAACAACATTATTTGATAAAGCATGCAGGTTGTTTATGAATATTTCTTACATGTGTGTAAATTGAACAAGAACAGAGAGAATGAAGAAAGGAATGAGAGAGAGAGAGAGAGAGGGGTTGGTGGTGATGGTGTGTGCAATTGTTCTCTTGGTGAACTACTAGACAACAAGAAACCTTTCAAACCTCTTTAGTAAGCAAAATGACATACATGTATAGTCTTAAAATCCAAAAATATGGTATGTCTTTGGAAATACTGGTTTCACTAAACTTCTGAAATTTTTAATTTGATTTGATTTGACCATGATAATTTGTCTAAAATGAGGAATAGCCCTGTCTAGTTGCACTTCCTTTTTATTTTCAATTTAAGTTTTCAATTATTTTACACTTGTGACTTACCACTTCAAACAAAATAGCCCCAAAAAAGTTAAATGTTTCAGTTGTAATACTGGTAGGAAATATCTCTTTTTTTTTTTAATACAGGAATCTTATTAATTTTATGCAAAACAATTTCTTGTAATGTTAGGTTTGGTTGGCACATATTTTTGTATTTAATTGTAATCATATGTTTGTATGTTTTTAATGTGCTAGTTGATTCCACAACTTGGGTTTGATTGAGAAGAATAAATAAATTTCTAATGCAAAAACTGTGTTCAGGATAATTAGCTACAAAAAAAACAATTTAAGATATTTTTGATATTTTTTGCATGATGATACATGTATAACACACATGTGAATTGAAATTTGGCCATTGTTCAGTACAAAATCAGTTTTCTGCCAGAAGGGTTCGTAGCATATTGGGGCCTTACATCATTCTGAATTCTTTTAACCAGAATTGATTCTGTTTCGGAGCTGAAACCCTCCTACTGTTTTTTTTTTAGTAATATGTGGTAATTCCATGAGGGGGTTATTTGTTTGAAGCAGGAGTATTTCTACCCTATCAACTGTTTGATTTAAGATGTGATAGAGGGAGAGACCTTTGGACATTTATGCAACAGTGAAGTGTGAATGTTTGTCTTCTTGCTCAGTAAAGGTCTTATATGAGATCCAAACTGTTAATTAAAATGATTGTTTATCAATCTGCCTATGGATGAAAACATCTCTTTGGTAAGAATTTGCTCAGCTTTAGGGTCCAAGCTTAATCAGGATAAACATGACTTATTGAGGCATAATGTTAAAATTTGTGTATCCCATTCTACAGTGGAAATATAGTTTTTATTAACCCCCTCCCCCCTGATCTTTTTATTTACTATCCACATTTTGAAAAATACTTGACATGTAATCAGTAAAGAAATATTGTTGGTATATCAAGTGGTCAGTCAAGATTTGAATTGTCGTAGCATTATTTTTCTTTTAATGGATTTTCACTAAGAAAGTCTCCTCCAATTTCCAGTTTCAGATATAATGCATCCTATTTATTTAAAATCTGTCATGAATGATTGATATATGATCCTATAAAAACAAAGAGTTCAGTTGATGTTTATGCAAACATTGGTCAGTCTGGAAAAATGTTTAAAAGAAAGAGATGAAAGAGACAAATCTATTTCACATATGTTTTAGACAAATGCAGCTTAATCTTATGTATTATGTTAATTTCAGGAATATATTCATCGGGTTGGTAGAACAGCTCGTGGAGAAGGAGGTATTGGCCATGCTTTATTGTGCCTACGACCAGAAGAGTTGGGATTTCTACGATACCTCAAGCAGGCTAAAGTACCACTGAATGAGTTTGAATTCTCGTGGAGTAAAATATCAAATATACAACCTCAGGTACATGTTCAAATAAGTTTACTGTCTGATTTTGTTAAAGTACTTTCTCATTTAGTAAGGAGTGAGTGAGTGAGAGATTGTTTAACGATTTACCACACTTGAGGCAAGCATGCTAACCATTATAAGTAATTTTGATTTTTGGTGTTTTAGCACCACTTTCAACACTATTTCAACTATATCATGGCAACCAGTTTTAGTGGTGGAGGAAGCCGGAGTACCCGGAGAAAAGCACCAACCATGGGCAAGCAACTGGTATACTTTATCACTTGTGGGCTTGTATGAGTTGTTAGATAACCCATTGAGCCACCTGGACCCCACCATTATAAGGAGTGAGTGAGCAATTGTTTAGCGATTTACCATACTTGAGAGGCGAGCATGCTCATCATTACACCTCTGAGGTGGTCTGCTTAATTGAGGTATGTATTGAAATGTATATTCTTATTGCTAGTCAATGTTGTCAGACTAGCAGTACATGTATAGTGGGCTATTTTCAAGGAGAACACATTTTGTCTCATTTTAGCACTAAATCTTTTCAAGAACTGCAAAATTATAGCCATCAAAATAGAAAGCCAAATGACAATTATGATAGAAAATTATGGTGATTGTGAAAATAGAGAAAAAAAAAAAAATAATAATCTCAATAATCTTATAGTCTCAAATTTGCTGTCAAGATATCATGTTATACCGTACTACCATGTCTTGGTCATGATTGTATGGTAGTTAGATTTACATCTACCTATGCAATCAGCGACTTGCGGTAGGTCTGTGGTTTTCTTCGGGTATCCTGGTTTCCTTCACCAATAAAACTGAGAGCCACGATATAACTGAAATATTGTTGAAAGTGGCATTAAACACCATAAACCAAACCCTAAAGCCATATATGGAATAAATGTAAATTAGTTTAAAATTTGTTGTATGCCAGTTTAATTATTTTTGTAGTACAGTTGTCTCACTGTTATAAGGCCACCCATTTTGCAATGAAAGGGTAGCCTTATAAGAGTGGTGGCCTTTCTTGTGGGGACCACATGAGTAGTATTTTACTATCGCAGTGTACATTAAGTCTGGCCTGATAAGAGTGGTGGCCTTTCTTGTGGGGACCACATGAGTAGTATTTTACTATCGCAGTGTACGTTAAGTCTGGCCTTATAAGAGGGGTGGCCTTTCTTGTGGGGAAACAATTTATCTGTATATTACTATCAGTTTATATCAGTGCAACTGAAACCTGGCCTAATGGGAGGTGTGGTGACAGGGACCTTATAAGAAGGGGACTACCATAACACAAGACCATATAAATCAGCCTTGAATTATTTTGTTCTTAATACATGTAAATAGATTAATATTCAAAAACCAATAATCAGTACCTAGCGAATAATTATAGACGATTCCTGATGCTGCACTATAAATTTACGATCATTAAGTACTACTTTGCTTAAAGGCTTTTCATCTTTTCCTTTATTGATACTGAGGAATCACTAGAAATGCTATAAAATGGTCACCATATGCTTCCTATTTTAGATGAAGCCATGTCATGTTTACCTTAAAGCCATCAAGTACCTGTACATGTATATAAACATATTTTCAATAATAACGTTGAAGATTGATTTGGAAGTAATAAATGAATTTGTTCCTCTGTAGTTATCTTCAAAAACAGTTCTGGAACAATTTAACCTTTATTTGTATACTTGGAATCTATACTAGGTTCTGTATGAGTTATCGACACAGTAAACAAATATCTATGGAGGTTTGTGAACTAAAGTGCTTTCAAAAAATATTTTTTAAATTTTATTTTATTTTGAGAAATCGATGCATCATTATAATACAGTAATCTCCCTCTTGTACGGGTACCCTTTTTGCAATGAAAACATAGCCTTTTGTGAATGGTGATCTTTCTTGAGGGGGATAATTGATTAATTTTTGTTAAGTGCTTATGAATTCTGGCCTAATAAGAGAATTGGCCGTTGGTGGAAGGGGTCTTGTTAAAGGGACTACAGGATACCATATTTCTTGTTCAACGTACCAATCATATTGTCATGTGAAGTTTTTTGCATTATCTTTGCTCCGTGTAATCCTGCATTAAAAAAAATCCTCATATTCTTTAATACATGATAATATAATTCATATTTTCATTACTTTCAGTTGGAGAAGTTAATTGAGAAGAATTACTTCCTTCACAAGTCAGCACAAGAGGCCTACAAGTCCTACATCAGAGCATATGCTTCACACAGTCTTAAAAACATCTATGAGGTCAACAACTTAGACCTGAAGAAAGTGGCTCTGTCGTTTGGCTTTAAAGTACCACCATATGTAGATCTTAGTATCCTTTATAATGTAGTTCTTATTACTAAAGATGTCTCTCTGCTTTTGTTTTCAGTTGTTGAAATGTGGAAACAAATTAAACAGATTGAAACTTTTTTTTAGCTCAGCTGACCCGAAGGGTCATGTGAGCTATTGCTACCACTGGCCGTCCGTCGTCTGTCTGTTGTTAGCTTTTTGCATTTTAATCAACTCCTCTAAAACCACTGGGCCAATTTGAACTAAACTTTGGTGGAATGGTCCTTGGGTGGTCCCCTTTCAGAATTGTGTCCGACAATCCCCCCTGCCAACCAAGATGGCTGCCGTTAATAAAAATAGAAAATTCGGCAAAAAATCACTTAAAAATTATTTTCTCTGAAACTGCTGGGACAATTGGGCCCAAACTATCGTGGATTGGTCTTCAGATGGTCGTCTTTGAGAATTGTGTCCAACGACCGAGGCCGCCAACCAAGATAGCCGTCGTTACTAAAAATAGAAAATTTGGCAAAAAATCACTTAAAAATTATCTCCTCTGAAACTACTGGGCCAGTTGGGCCCAAACTATGGTGGAATGGTCTTTAGGTGGTCATCTTTCAGAATTGTGTCCAACGACCCTGGCCGCCAACCAAGATGGCCACCGTTACTAAAATTAGAAAATTCAGCAAAAAATCTCTTAAAAATTATCTCCTCTGAAACTGCTTGGCCAATTCGGCCCAAACTATGGTGGAATGGTCTTTTGCTGATCCCCTTTCAGAATTTTGTCCGACAACCCCGGCTGCCAACCAAGATGGCCACCGTTACTAAAAATAGATAATTCAGCAAAAAATCACTTAAAAATTATCTCCTCTGAAACTGCTGGGCCAATTGGGCCCAAACAATGGTGGAATGGTCTTTAGGTGATCCCCTTTCAGAATTCTGTCCGACGACCTGGCCGCCAGCCAAGATGTCCGCCATTACTAAAAATAGAAAATTTGGTAAAAAATCACTTAAAAATGATCTTCTCTGAAACCGCTGGGTCAAATGGGCCCAAACTATGGTGAAATGGTCTTTAGATGGTCCCCCTTCAGAATTATATCCGACAACCCCACCCGCCAAAGAAGATGGCGGCCATTGCTAAAAATAGAAGATTCGCAAAAATTCACTTAAAGTGGTACCTTACACTTCACGTAAAATTTGATCTGCTCGTTTAATTTTCTTATTTTTTTTGGCAGTGTTTTTAAATATATCCACTGTAATAAATATCAAAATTCTAACAAATTCCAACCAACATACTCCGAGCTATCAATTCAATAGCCACATAGCAGCTTTTCTCTCAGTGGTTTTGATCACTGACATGCTTGAAATCTGCTTACAAACATCATAACGTTCAACTGATTTCAAAGAGTTATCTCCCTGTAGTGTTAGGTACTACCTTAAACATTATCTCCTCTGAAACTGCTGGGCCAACTTTGAGCCAGGTGAGCGATTACAGGCTCCTAGGAGCCTCCAGTTTTTCACCATATTTTAAAACTTTTCAGTCTAAACAGTGAAGAGTAAATTACTGTCTGGCCATATGATTATAAAACTTTCATATTTCATACTCCAAATCTGTCCAATCAGAACAAAGTACTTATTGATGCAGTGATCTGATTGGCTGATTTTCTTGCTCAAAAGTTTTATGACTGTAAGGCCTGTTCTGATATTTTTTCATCATTCAGTCATTTGTCTTATAATTTGTTCCTAATTATTCAGATAAATATTAATTTTGAGAAAAGAATTTCAAACTAACCAATATCCTGTATAGAAATACTATTTTTTATGAGTTATAGCTCTTTTGTTGCAAAATGGAAGGTAGCCATTAGATTTTTACTCAAGAAGCATAATGCAGTTGCAAATTCAAATGTGGTAGACCTGTTAAGGTTAATGTAATAAGTTATTTCCCTTTGGTGACAAATAATTGGGATAACCATCATTATATCAAGGCTTAATTGACTGTGGTATTTTGTTGTCACATCGATTTAAAGACAATTGATTTGAGACATAATATATGCAAATAGACAGAATTAAGACATGAATTGCATGATGGGCACCATTATGGTGTTTAACGCCACTTTCAACAGTATTTCAGTTATATTGTGACAGTCAGTTATATTGGTGTTGGAAATCGGAGTAACCAGAGAAAACTACAGATCTGCCGCAAATCACTGACAAAAATTACCACAACATATGACGTTGGAAATCTGGGTCATGGCTTGGAACAGACACAAAAATGTGGTGGGGCTAAACTGGTTAATGGCATGCCAACCTTATTTTTGCATGGGTTGATGTAGAAGGATGTTCCATACTGTCACGACAGCACTCCCTCCCATTAATTTGGATTATACCAGTATGTAGATTAAAAGCTTGTTACATAAGGAATCTTTGTAGTCGCGATCGTATGGTCGTTGGATTTACAACTACCTGAGGTATTCTGGATGAAACATTATGTGATAAGGTTTGTCAGTGACTTACAGCAGGGCGGTGGTTTTCACCAGATACTTCGGTTTCTTCCACCAATAAAACTGACTGCCACGATATAACTGCAATATTGTTGAAAGTGGCGTTAAACACCATAAACCCATAAGGAATCTATTTTCAAATACCGTATGTCTGATTTTATCTTGAGTGCCAGATATTGTCATCCTTAACAAACTTAGATGTACATGGTAGTAAAAGTGACAAAGTCAGGAGAAGAGGAGTCGGAGGTGGAGGTGGAGCCTTTGGTTACAACAGAAGTAAACAGCAAAACAAGAGTAAAGTGTATAAACAAGTTGGTAAAAAGTTCACACGGTGACAGGACATGCTAAAACCTAGACAACCATGGGGACATGCTAAAACCTGGACAACCATGGGAAGATGCAATACTAGGGACAGGACGACCCAAGTTTTTAACTTAAACCATGGCTAATAATGAATTTATTTATCAATCTTTTAATGAAATATGTGAAAGCATTTTTTAAAATCATATTGTCTCTCTTTGGAAACAACATTGGAAAGAAAACTGCTGATGCCTGTGGAATAATAATCAATCTTTATAGATTCCTCGTCACATTAAAAATGATTTGTTTACTTTGTTTTAACTAAAGTGACAAGATATATTGAAAAATAAACATACATTTTGAATATTTGAGAATTTGACAAGTCATAAAGGTAACAAATTTAGACATTACAGAATTTGAATTTTTGAAGAAAAATACAACCCCAATTTGAATAACAACCAACTGATAATGTCTATATAATAACACAAATTTTACCTTGTTACATGTATTACTGTATAACCTGTCTAAACAAAACCTCATTGGGACCAACTTTTGTGATCAGAATAGGCAGGTGTTCAGTTTACACAGGTTAAATTAACAGATTTCTTATATTGGGTCTTTATTTAAAGTTTGGTTTATGCAGAATTCATATTTATTCATGCTTCGGTTTATACAGGAATCTGGTTTATTCAGGGTTCAGTTTAGACAGGAATCTGGTTTATTCAGGCTTCGGTTTATACAGGAATCTGGTTTATTCAGGGTTCAGTTTAGACAGGAATCTGGTTTATTTAGGGTTCAGTTTAGACAGGAATCTGGTTTATTCAGGGTTCAGTTTATACAGGAATCTGGTTTATTTAGGGTTCAGTTTAGACAGGTTTTACTGTATGCCAAAAATGTATTCATGTTGTATTTGTTACCTTCTCTTTCATCTGTGTTATGTAAATACATTATATAAATGTATGAATGATATGACCATGTTTTAATATAACATAAATTATCTAACATCTACTTTGTCATTGTGGTTCATTAGATACAGGAGTAAACAACACTTAACATAAAACAGAAACTCTTTTACTTTATTATACCCCCTCTCAACTGGAGGGGAACATAAAACAGAAACTCTTTTACTTTATTATACCCCCTCTCCACTGGAGGGGAACATAAAACAGAAACTCCTTTACTTTATTATACCCCCGCTCCACTGGAGGGGAACATAAAACAGAAACTCTTTTACTTTATTATACCCCCTCTCCACTAGAGGGAGGTATGCTGTTTTACCTCTGTCCGTCCTTCTGTCTGTCTGTCCTTCCGTCCGTCCCAAGATATTTTTTGTCGCATTTTGATGGCAGAAATCTGATATTTGGTTACAAACTTCATGTAGGTACCCCATATCGTGGGAAACGTTTTTGGACCCGTCACATTCATACTTCCTGTTTGCCGACTTGGTTGGTTTTTACACACATTGAACATATATGTGGGGTATCATAAGTGAGCATAAGCTCACAGTTCATCTTGTTTGCTTCAGTTTTGTACCATGAGATCCATTGCTCACGACGATATTTAGTGAAAAGTAGTGATATCAAATTCTAATGTAGTTGTTTAATATCCCTGCTTTGTGATTGGACAATGCTGTAATTTTCATGGTATCAATTCCACGGTTGAAAATCATGAGATATTTTAGACGATTGCCACTTACGTCATACATGCCAACCCCTGAAAGGTCAATACAGGGTTCGTACGGGTCCTGGAATCCTGGAAAAGTCATGGAATTTTATTTTGTAAAATAAAGGCCTGGAAAAGTCATGGAAAGCTGTATTTCATGGAAAAGTCCTTGAATAGTCATGGAAAATTATTATTTGAGCTGTAATCAACCAAAAAAACGACGGTTTTGGCCTTTGAAATTAGATTCATCGTAATAACAAAGTTTTATTTTACATATTACAATACAGTGTAATATAAGTACAACAGAAAAACTGTTGTACAAACCATCTGAAGTAGTTTTGAAAGCTTCTAAATCAACAGCTACTTTAAGCTCTTGTTGTAATCATTTGCTGCTGATTTAGAAGCTTTCAAAACAACTTCAGATGGCTTGTTCTCGTAACAAGATTCAACAATGTGGTTAAATTTACAAGTTAGCAATGCACACAGGCTGGTATTATTGAGTTCTGACCAAAAGTCTGTATGTATTTTTTTTTACAATACTGAAAGCTCTCTCAGTCAGCATTACTGTTTGGCAATACAAGCAAAGTTATGGCTAATTTAGAAACAAGATTAAATCTTTTTCCCTCTACAATGCACATTTCCCCCTAAAAGTGTTCAATGTCTTTGTCGTCATTACACTTTGCAGTGAACAGTTCTCACAAACTTTCCCTCAGGCAATGTTTGTTGACAAGTATATTTGAAAAAACCCAGAGAAACTTGAATTAATTTTAAGGCGATTTTAAATACTTACACAATTCCGGTATTTCCAGTACGGGTGATCCTGGCAAATTCCATGTCAAATGACTGGCACGCCGTGTGACAAAAAAATAACGGGTTACAGGTCAATTTAGCGTGTGTAACACGGCGAAAGCGTGTCACTTGGCAAGTATGCTTACGTCATCTTGTCAACAATGTAGCAATACACATGATTACATTTGAATGGAGATAACTGAATTGTATTTGAATATTTCACGGCATCGATTGTCGACTTAATGGTGTAATTTTCACCAATTCCACAGTTGAAATAGCATGAAATATTTTTTTTAATTTTTTTATTTTAGCTGATTACCGCTTATGTCAACTTGTCAATAATACAGAAATATACATATATGATGTATGTATGTCTATCCTACACATGATTACATTAGAATGGAGATAACTGTAGTATTTGAAATTTTACGGCATCAATTGTCGATTTAATGGTCGCAAATATCCGTTTACTGGCTCCGCTAACACGTCGCCAGTAAACTCAATTTGCGACCATCAAATCTCCAATTGATGGCATGAAATTTTCAAATACAATACAGTTATCTCCTAAATATACATATTGTCAATAACTGGAGGCTTATATGAACCCAAATCTTATTAAAATCACATCTCACTTGGTCCTCTTTGCTGATATGTCACAGTGTGGGAGATCTGAATAAATCCAGTGCCATCTTAACGCATGGGCATGCTTGGCATTAGCACGGGAGCTCCATGAGTATAGCAGCCCCATGCTAATATATGTATGGTGTGTATGGTATGTTTTTTAATACTTGAACACTGATTTTGTTGGAAGTACCAATACAATAAATATATGTTTAATACTATCAACATTTACAGTTTTATTCCAGTGTGGTTGGGTAGGAATGGGCCTCAGTGCACTGCTTTGCCTGGGGGCCTATGATGCTGTTAAGACAGCCCTGAATAAACCCCATTACAGGTCAGATGAGAGTGAGTCTGACCCGATGTCATGACCTTTGTCATCCAATGAAAATGGCCCTTTCGAGACTATGAAAATGTTATAATTTAATGCTAAAATGCTTTTTTGCTATGAGCATTCCCATTGGACGAAAAAGGTCATAACTAGTATTTATCATACCATGAAATATTCATGACATAATGTCACTGACATGTGACATATCAGTGAAGGGAAGCAAGTGACAGACATGATTTTAATCAGATTGATTTGAACTGGTGTTTTTGCACTGCCATGTTTACTAGAAATATACAATTTGTTAATAATGAATCAGTGACTATCATGAACCTGTATCTTTGCACACTGGAAAGCTTATAAGAAATATACAATATGTCAATGTAATTTCAAAGTTTTTGAATTTCAACTTTGGTAAATCTCCTGGAAGGCTCTCAGACCTATTATGTTTTAGAAATGTACCTAGCAATTGTGCATTTCTGGAATTAGAACAATAGCTGTGACATGGAATATTTGGATTTCAAAATATTTTTATTCCAAATTAAAAATATCCTTGAAGGCTCATAAATCTCTTTTTTTTTTATTTTAAAAGTACCTAGCAAACATAGATTTTTGGAACCAGAAGAACAATAGCTGTGACTTTGAAAAATTTGATATAAAGATATTTGAATTATGACTGATAAATATCCTGGAAGGCATTCAGACCTTCTGGGTGGATTTCAAATACCAATTTAGGTATCAGGATCATTGTACTGAGTTTAGGGTTATGGCTATGGTGTTCAACGCTACTTTCAGCAGTATTTCAGTTATATTGTGGGGTCAGTTTTATTCAAGGAGGAAGTGGAGGAAATCAGAAAACCACAGATTTACCGCAAGTCACTGACAAACTTTATCATATAGTGTTGTGTGGAGTACATCTCGCCGGCCGTGAGTGGGATTTGGACTCACAACTTTAGTGGTGATAGACACTGATTGCAGAGGTAAGTGTAAATTCAACTACCATATGATCACATCATGACAGTACAGAGTTTAAATTATGCTGCAATGGGGAAAGTGAAAAATCTTCTTTATAACCAGAGATGGAAATTTATTTCTAGCATTATTTTACATGTGTGATAGGTATATTCGATGTGAGATTTATGCATCTCACATCACATGACCCTTTTTTTTTCTTTTCTTGGCATCACAATGAGAAAAACTACTTCACCATGTGAAAACGTTTAAAAAAAGAAACCATTTTTAGGGAGTCTTGAAAAAACACTGAACTGTTGATTGCTTCAAACTATAGAGTACTGTATTAATGTTTTCGTGTTCCTTATTTACAGGTATATTTCTACAATATAAAACTAAAACGCATGCTTAACTATTTATTTTTCATAAATTCTGCATAGTTTAGAAGTAAAAATATTTTTTTCAATGGTGGCCATTGTCCAGATGGACATAAATATCTCGCGATTTGTTGAATGATGTGAGAAAAATCAGGGTCAGTGATGTGAGATTTGACAGTACCACCTTTAGATTCACATTTTATTTCATCAGAAACTCTTCCAGCATCATTCTGGTGGAAATGTCCTATCTCACATTCTAGACCATGACTGATTATTATAGGTCTATTGGGTTAAAGTCCTGAGAGAAAATAATAACAAACTATTGTAAATGGCATGAATCTTCATTGTGTTATACACAAGAAAATATGCACAATTAAAGGTCTAGGGGTCTACAGGTGAGAGCCCAGAGATCAAAGATTAAGACTGACCACAATGGAGGAAAAAACCGTATTCTAAAAAGTCCCAGATATGGTAATGTAATGATTTATGCTTGTGAAATGGAGAGTTAATCTTGTACACATGTAGACCCTAGTAGGTTCTATGGGGTTGGAGCTATGGAGGTCCAAAATTTAATATAGACTGCGAAAGATTTTTTTTTAAACAATCACTTTGTGGAAATCCAGCCATGAAAAAATGTACTATTGTAATTGGCATTAGTCATCATTGTGATACTAATATGTGGTAGCAAACGTGCACAAATGAAGCAAGGGTCTATGGGGTCCAAAGATTAAAATTTACTAAAGTTGAGAAAATGTGGAAATTGGACATAAAATGTTGTGAGTATTGTTTTATGCCAAATGAGCAAAAATTTGTTAGCTATATCACAACAGAACAAGTTACATTCAATGAGATTATAATACTGCCTCTTTGATGTCACCGCTTTGTATTGGACCAACATGCTTTGTTGGATATTTAGTGCTTTCTCACTGAAACAACAGTCCTCAGGTAGACATGTCGCTCCACTAGAACACATTAACCTGATTCCGAGCCAGCCAGTATTTGCTCTTTGTTTTGGCCCAACTGTGATAGGAAATGACTCAATCTAAGTGGTCTATATTAAGTGTAGGGGTGGTACAGGTCAGAAGGGAGTTGGTGCGGTGAATGGGCAATGCATGGTGAGTCGCTCAGATAAGCAACATACTAATGGACAATGGGCTGACATAATAAGTGAATGATGCCCGAGACAGTTTTAAGACCTAATCTGCTTCTGATACATGATTGGTGTTGAACGCCAACATTAGCAGTGTTTCAGTATATCATAATGTGCTTCTGATACAGGCTCATACCATCATCGCCCTCTAGTTTATATTCATTCATGTCTGTCGCATCTTATCTATAGTGCACTATGTCTATTTCACGTAAATATTTATATATATATATATATGTAAAATGTTAAAATAGCCGTGCGATTGACGAATATAATAAAAATTAGAATTAAAATAAATTTTCACTAATATGAAAAACATTCGAATTATTTATTGTACCTGATTATCTGTATAAACAGTGAAAGCGCTTGTGCTATATAAAATGTGATTGAAGTTCCAGAATTCTGTTTTAATTCTAATTTTGATTATTTATATATATATATATATATATATATATGTATACAAAACATCTATGTTGTATTATATATATAATGTCATACAAGTTGTAGAAGTCGAGTGCTTTATTTGATAGACAGTACATTCATCCCCCCTGTCAACTAATATTACAGCTCCTGTAACATCACGGCAGTGTAATAAGTCTGAACAACAATTGATATTATTTAATCAAAATCTTGATATTATTTGATAAAATCATGATGTTCATGTCAAACCATTATAGATTTTCGATTTCAAATGGTTTGCTAATACAATAAAGGCCATAGCCATTGAGCAATGGGGGACTTTATATAAACACGTTTCATTAACACAACTTGTAAATTCTGATTTTCAAAGAATTTTTTATTTATGTTAGAGACCTTTGAGACGTGATCGTTACTAAAGCATTACATTATTTTTTTATTGACAAAGTCTTGAATTAATAGTACATAAATGAGATGTAATTGATAAAAAGCTTAGAGTAATATTTGGTCAGTGGCAGTGATAAAATCGTTATAGACATACCATTGATTTTTTTCTTATAAAATGTTGACCAAAACAGTATTAAAATGTTATGTCATTTCTCCTGAGACTGTCCTGATATTTACATATTACGACATCGTTGAACAGCGATATATAAATATTGTTGATCTGAATTATCACAAAAAGCACTATATTTTGCTTATGGCTGGCGTCTGTCTGTCGTCCGTTTATATTAATTTTTCAATTTTTCAATCTTCTCCTCCATAAGCACAAAATAAACCAAATTCACTGGGATGGTCCATTTCCCATCTACATTTTGTATACACCTCGGTGAATCTGCTGATCTACTAGCCGGAGTCGGCCTAGTTGTGACGATGTTGTCCACTTCCAGAAATGTATTCAGAAAACTGACCCCACCCTCTATCCAAGGTGGCCGTTTCTACTCAAAATATATTTTTTCTTAATCGTCAAAACTTCTGCCTTCCCTTGAGTTATTCCTTGGTTGATTCTTCACAAACGTGTTTTGTGTCGATCGGAATTTCAAGATGACCACCACCACAGAACAGTTTTAACATCGGAACCAATTCTTAGATACTGGAAGGGTGTCTATTTTTTATTTTATTTTTTTTAAGAGAAAGGAGTGGTAATCGAAGTTGGCATGCGCTATAGGACATTGTTTAGCTATGGGAATATGAACAAATAATAATTTCTCAGGAACAACAATCTTGCTTGAAACAAAACAATGTATGTACAAATATTAATTATTTTCTTCAATGCAGGGTGCAACAAGTCTGAAAGAGACGTTTGCTTGCTGTGTGGAACAAATTTGTTAGGCATTTGTGTTTGTTGGCCCGTTGTGACCTTATATGTATTCTCCAATTTTCTTGTTGTAATCATAATATGCATCCGTAGGTTTACCCGAATATAAATCTAGTCGTTACATTCCGCCTCCATCCGGTCGCACTGACCGATTGAGTTATCCGTAGTTCCTCCCTTAAGTCGCATTTATTCCTATTGTAGTTTGTAAACTTGTTCTTATCGTAAAAATAGCTGAAATATTTTCCACTTGATGTTCAACAACAATCAATCAATTACACCTTGATGGGTTATGATTAGGGGTATGGTGTTTAACGCCACTTTCAACAATATTTCAGTTATATCGTGGCGGTCAGTTTTATTGGTGGAGGAAACCGGAGTACCCGGAGAAAAACCACCGATCTGCCGCAAGTCGCTGACAAACTTTATCACATAATGTTGTATCGAGTACACCTAGCCATAAGCGGGATTCGCACACGCAACTTTCGTGGTTATAGACACTGATTGCATAGGTAATTGTAAATCCAACTACCATGCGATCACGGCCACGACGGCCCCTGTGTACTGCCTTAATGAGGGATATGTACCAATTCATAGACTATATGGAGATGTTAATCTAAGTAGCGTATGATCACGACCACGGATCCCCTTTTATATATGATTACTACCTAACGCCATATTTAACAAATAGTTCAGTTATATCGAGAGGTCAGTGTTTTAGTAGAGGAAACCGGCGTACCCTGAGAAAAACAGTTTCCGCAAATCACCCGTTCTTGTGTCTAATTCAAAACAACCATTCATTTAATATCAACTCAAATATTTTTGTCTTTTAAACTGTTGTCACAATTTGTGACAAATAAGTAAATACTACATAAATAATGATTACGTCCATGTCTTTTGTTCTTTGTTCTATAAACTTTGTTGAAAAATTAGCATCTTTTCGAGCTACCAATTTGGTCAAAATTTAATCGAGGGTTCGTCTTGGTCGTGATCGTATGATAGTTGGATTTACAGCTACATGCGAAATCAGTGCCTATCAACACTAACGTGAGTTCGAATCCCGATCATAGCGGGGTGTACTCGATATAACATTATATGATAAAATTTGTCAGTGACTTGCGACAGGTCAGGGGTTTTCTCCGGGTACTCCGGTTTCCACCAATAAAACTGACCGCCACGAAATAACTGAAATATTGTTGAAAGTGACGTTAAACACCATAACTAAACCATCAAAATTTCATCTCATTTGAACTGAATAATACATTATATTGTATGATTTGAACAAGGATCCAGTTTGAAGCCATTTATAAATCAGGGCTTCTGACAACCTCTGGTTTCTATTTTTTTTTATTTGTTCATTATTTTTTTGTATGTTTAGAATTGTATTTGAAACAAAGGTAGAATATGTAGGTATGTGAAAACACTGACTTCATTAGTTCCGCCTAAACAACATGAGTTTCTCTGTTAATATGTTAATTACAATAACAGGTGTCTTAAGATGGAATATTTTGGCGTATTCTTGTTTGAAATATATAAACGCCATCATTAAGAATAATGTTCAAGAAGATTTGTTTTTCTTAGCATAAGAAAGGATATGGATGTAAACAAATGTGGTTTTGTTTATGGTGTTTAACGCCACTTTCAAAAAAATATTTCAATTACCCCGGTATATCGTGGGGATTAAATAAATATGAGAGACTACCCAACATTATTAGGACACAAAATACAGTAAAAGAACATCTTTTTCTATTGATTTGTTTTCTTTGCATAAGAAAGGATATGGATGTTTGCATGGTGTTTAACGTCACTAAAAGAAGCATTTTTTTCATTGATTTGTTTTCTTAGTGTAGAAAGGATATAGATGTAAATACGCATTAGATACTACCCAACATTACACTTATGGCACAAATTAAAGTGGAAGAACAGCGATTTTATAGTTCTACATTCTTGTTGCGTGCTAAAATGTTATGTTTTCTCCTTCATGTAACATCAGTTAGTTCCTTGTTACTACAGCAAAATCATTTGATCATGTACACAATATACAAATGTACTAAAAATTAGATATTTGGTCAATGTTCGGTTCGTATTTACCTCCAATTGTTTGTAGGAAGGTACATGCCTTTTTGCGTTAATTGTGTTTGTTTGTTTCCAACATATATTATGTTGTGTTTTTGATTTGTTTTGTTTTTCTTGTGTGTCATAGTGTTGCCAATTTCTCTGGATTGTCTCTATATTTTTTTTATTGCCCTTCGGTCTTCTTTAACGTTTATTTGATAACATTCACTAAAATTTGAAAATTAGGGCATCAAGTATTGTACGTCCGAATTTTCGTGGGCTAAGTTTTTTTTTAAATAGAACACTTTGATCTCGTATATAGGATTATGTTTGCAAAACAATTTAAAGCCAAACATGTCAGATTAGAAATATGTTGATTCTCGAAACCAATCAAAATAAGATTAAAGAAAAGGTCACATTCAAGTTTTGACTTAGGTCGTTTCATTCTGTTGAATATGAGGGTGTGATCTGGGTAAAAACAACGGCAATTTAAAGTAATGTAATAATACGGATTAAGGTATTTATGCCAAATGTTCAACATATATTAAGTGGATTTATTAAGGGTCGAATCATGAAGCCAAGTTGAACTGATTTTTGTTTTCAAATTTTCAGGTTACAGGGTTTTCGAATTTTTATTCGTAATTCAGAGCACACAGTTGTAACGCTTGGTCCCGTTTTCGCCCTCCCCCCTCCCCCCCCCCTTTTTTTTTCTTTGGCTGTATTACATGTAGAATTGACCCGCGTGTCTGATTCCAATAAATGACTGGTATCCAATGTTCCAACACGACACACTTACTATATACAGCAGATACCTTGTATACAAAATGCCGGCGTCAATTATGAAACCAGTTTATGCTATAACAAGCAACACAGAAATAAGTTAATATGGTGAAACTTTTGGCTTTTTATGGCATAAAATATACATAATAGAGCTGTAGTAAAATCTACCATGTTAAGAAAAAGGTTTTTTTGTTTGTTTTTTTTTATTTCATTTTGCGAATATTATATAAATTTAAATATTTCAATTTAAGAACAGATATCATTTAAAGACATTAAACAAAAAATGTTTTCTATAAAACGAGTGGATATTTGAGAAAAGGAAGTGAAATTTTATATCGTCTTGTGATCGAGGTAAAAGTCCACGTTTAAAAAAAAAAAAAAGTGACTACTACTAAATCGAATATTTCGTACAAGGACGAATATCTCCTATATATATATTTCATATCATACCCTTTATCAGCCCTAGGTCATGATATCAGTTATGATAATATCATTTATCATATATTTAGTGGTAAATACAGTAGTTTTGAATATTTGATAAAGTGCCAGATGCCTACCCTTTATCATACCCTTACCCTTTATCATAACCCTACCCTTTATAGTACCCCTACCCTGTATACTCTCCTGTTTAAATATATGATAGCGTGTATAAAACATGGCAAAATTCGTATCACATGCCGTATCACCCTCGACCAATATCATCCCTCGGGCCTAAAGGCCCTCTGGATGATATTGGTATCTCGGGATGATACGGCATATGATACGGATTTTGCCATGTATTATTCTCTATTTATTACATATGTACTCAATAGTGTAATATTTTTAAAAAGTAATGGTCAACAATTCCACCAATATCAACAAAGCGAACAATCACCTCAACTCATGAAACACGACATATATCATTGGAAATCCATGTCGTGGCTTGGGACGTGCAAAACATGTGGCGGGGTTAAACCAATCAATGGAATCCCAACTCTCCCGCGTTTGATTACTAGATCTCCAACAACAGTTATAAACAAACAATAAAAACTTGCATGGATTCGGTCCCACTCAATAAGATCACACAATCTCTCAGAAATGAATAACAACAAACATGAACAGTACAATAGCAGGGTCGACAAATGCGCGTAGTTAACTGACTGCTAGCTAAGAAGGTAGAATATGTTGGTTAAGGACCATTACATTGTATGACCCAAAAAAAAAAACATAACTACATGTAATATTTCCAACAGATTCAAATATAGATAAGGCATAAACAATTAACGAAATTAATGGTCTTCACGGGACCATCAATTTGTTGGAATGAAATACTAGTATTGAACATAGATTATGGGAAAGTCGTGGCCGTGATCGCATGGTAGTTGAATTTACAACTACCTATGCATTCAATGTTTATCACCTAACGTTGTGAGTTCGAATCCCGATCAGACGGGTGTACTCGATACAACATTATGTGATAAAGATTGTCAGTGACTTGTGGCAGTAAGGTGGCTTTCTCCGGGTACTCCGATGTCCTCTACCAATAAAACTGACCGCCGCGATATAACTGAAATATTGTCGAAACTAGCGTTAAACTCCATAACCATAACTAACCCTTGGACATAGATTAAAGTAACAAGAGTAAATTTGAAAAATGTGCTGATTTAATTGCTAGTTGAAGTCTACATTTCAGCAAGGTAAACAGTCTTTAAGAGTCAACTATAGTTGTTAAATCATATTGTCTTTACGAAGCAGATTTTTCAAGAATTTTACAACTTTTGATGTGTCAGGTTTTAACTTTCCAGATTTGTTAATTATACGTGGCCATAAAATTAGGAATGGAAAATACCATTTGGGGGGGGGGGGGGGGAGGGGGGGTAAAATCTTTGATTTTAGAATTGTGTAAAAATACACAAGATCTTTACAGCGGTAATAACATTTCATGATTTCAATAATAATTTATGAAAATGGTATCTGTTCAGTTATCGCTAGGTTGCGGTCATAGATGACAGAAACATGATGACAAACACGTGCAAAAGTAATAAACATGATAACTGAAACTTGACGACAGAAATAAAGATCGTCTCTTTTGTCGTGTGTTAAATTTACCTTGAAAAGGGTATTAAATTAAGTCCAGAATTGACACGAGGAACTTGTAATGTTAGCTGTGGATAAATTTAAATTCGGATTATTTTCATCGTCCATGTATGTGTAATTATTAGTGAAAATCCAAACAGTGGGTGCTTATAGCAGTATAAAACAAATCAGCAATGGGGGAGCACTGTTCACTCCCATTGGAATTCCAATAAGTTGAAGAAACACTATATTGCCAAAACGAACAAAAATGTTGTCTGCAAGAAAAATAATAGCATAAATCATTTCCCCACAAGTCCAATTACAGTATTTTTCTCTTTTATCATAACTCAAAAATGATTCATATATTCGTTACAGCACGTGTAAGCACGCGTCTGATTTACATGGATAACCATTTAATTAAATATGGAAACTTGTCCTTGATAAGTTTATTTGGTAGGGTGTATTTATTCTAAAGAACCAGTGCAGCAAGTCCTCGGTTTTCTGGCTTGGAAAATGCATGCACGTGTCGCATATCATTTTATTAGAAATACACGCATAAAACTGCTACAGATAAAAGTCAGTTTTCACATCACTCAATCCTGTTAATATTTATTACTGTTGTATTATGTCAAATGAAACAAGTTATTAATAAAAACATATTTTATACATATTTTAAATGTAATATCGCTTGTAAATGTTCTAAGTTGTTATTCTGTAAAACGATCCCATAATTCCTTCTGCAGACTATAATTACTTAGCAACCAGAACTGCTCGAGAAGTAGAAAATAGTATGATTTTCTATTTTTGTGATGAAACAACTGAAATAGCAATGAAACGTGTGAAAAATATATTTCTGTATTGTGTAGATTACTCATGTGACACATTCAATGTTTTTTTAACGAACGTAGACTATATATATGGCTTATCTCACTTGTAGACAGTATTGTTTGCTCGAATTCTTTTAGACTAGAATGTCTTCAAATTTGACCATGGAGGTATTATACCTCCATGTTTTGACCAAGTTGTTGTTGTTTTGTCAAATCTCAAAACCATATAAACTTTTGCTACTATTTTTTTGCTACAGAAACAACTTGGCAGAAATGCTGACGGTTAGCACTTATAACATTTTCTAGTTTTGTGCAAATTGCCATTTGTTTTCGGATTTGTTTTGTTTGTTGGACTTTTTTAATGTCGCCTTTCAAAAACTGTATCTGGAGAAAATCACAGACCTTTCACAAGTCACCGACAAAGTACACCTCGCCAGAAATTGGGGTCGAACATTCAACTTTAGTGCCAAGTGAAAGGTGTTGGTCGTGGTACCGTATGACACATTGCCATGCGAAAGTCACTAGTCGTGGTGCAGTATGACGCATAGCCAGGTGAAAGGCACTGGTCGTGGTACCGCATGACACATTACTAGGTGAAAGGCACTGGATGTCGTACCGTATGACGCATAGCCAGGTGAAAGGCACTGGTCATGATACATATTACCATGTGAATGTCACTGGTCGTGGTACCGTAGGACGCATAGCCAGGTGAAAGGCACTGGTCGTGGTATCGTATGACACATTTTCAGATGAAAGGCACTGGTCGTGGTACCGTATGACACATTGCCAAGTGAAAGGCAATGGTCGTGGTACCGTATGATACATTGCCAGGTGAAAGACGCTGGTCGTGGTACCGTATGACACGTTGCCAGGTGAAAGGCACTGGTCGTGGTACTGTATGACACATTGCCAAGTGAAAGGCAATGGTCGTGGTACCGTATGATACATTGCCAGGTGAAAGACGCTGGTCGTGGTACCGTATGACACGTTGCCAGGTGAAAGGCACTGGTCGTGGTACTGTATGATACATTTTTAGGTGAAATGCACTGGTCGTGATACGGTATGACATATTGTCAGGTGAAATGCACTGATCGTGGTAACGTATGACATATTGCCAAGTGAAATGCACTGTTCGCTGTACACCGTATGACATATTGCCAGGTGACAGGCACTGGTCGTAGTACCGTATGACATATTGCCAGATGAAATGCACTGGTCGTGGTAACGTATGACATATTGCCAATGTGAAAGGCACTGGTCGTGGTACCGTATGACACATTGACAGGTTGCATAATCGTCGAACCTATGACACATTGCCAGGTGGAAGACACTGGCCATGGTACCGTTTGACACGTTGCCAGGTGAAAGGCACTAGTCGTAGTACCGTATATCACATTGACAGGTTACACTAATCGTGGTACCGTATGCCATATTGCCAGGTGAAAGGCGCTGGTCGTGATACCGTATGTCACATTGTCAGGTGAAAGACACTGGTCGTGGTACCATATGACACATTGCCAGGTGAAAGACACTGGTCCATGGTACCGTATGACACATTGCCAGGTGAAAGGCACTGGTCGTGGTACCGTATACCACATTGCCAGGTGAAAGGCATTGGTCGTGGTACCATATGACACATTGCCAGGTGAAAGACACTGGTCATGGTACTGTGTGACACATTTCCAGGTGAAAGGCACTGATCGTGCATGGTATCGTATGACATATTTTAACACAGGACTATGCAGGAAATGAATACAAAATCTCCACAAATTCTGAAACTATAAAAGTAATTACAACAATGCATAAATATTCGACGAACCATCATGTTTTTGTGTCGATTGGAAATGCAAGATGGCTACCATTACATGAGCCAATTTCACATATTTTAGTAGAACACATTGCGTGGGATGTATCATCGGATGTTTCTTGCTTCTATGAGACTAACTACCCTTTATGGTTAAACGTGACATTGTTCTGTTGGGTGGTCTTTCTACGACGATTTTGTTCAATTTTGTGTCTATCGATAATAAAGATGGCCACCATATTAAGAGGATATGTTAATGGTACGTCAAAGTTACCTTAAACTAAACCATAATTGTCCTTTACGTTTTCGTATGTCGATTTGAAATTGCCACAAAAGGGACCAATTAAGTTAAAACAAGTTGTAACATGACGACGTATTTAATAATAGAAATATATTTCAATTAAGAAAAAATACCACATTTTATGTTCAATTAGACAAATTCTGTGAGAAAGGTCGAATCTCCTTTGTTTCTACTTGTCGACCAACTGAACGAAGTCTTCCTTTAAACTGCCAGCTTGCGTGTGTAGTCTGTAAGAGAAAATTGATATGGCCTTCTATTAGTTACAAGGTTCCTGACCTCGGAATCTATTTAAAGGAGATACTTACATGATAATCAAACAAATATAAAATTACCCGGGTTGGTTAAATGCGTTGATCATGCAACATCGAGACAACTATTTTGTACTTTACTTGCATCGTTCAAAAGAAACCGGTCTTACAAGATGGTGTTTCTTCCTTGTGTTGTTTTTTTTTTAAATTCTTGTCTCTGGTAATAATTATACCATAAACTATTGTTATCTGATTGAATATCTAGGGTTTAATAAAAACTATATTTTTACCTCAAAAATATCTAATAACTTTGGTTTGTGTTCATACTGTTTTTAATCATTCGGAAATCACAATTTTAATCTAGTATTACAACTTTTGTCTGACAGTTCATGAACCCTATTAGACATATTTCCCAATGTTACTTTAATGTTGTGAAATTAAATTTGGCAAAACACGGGCGTAGCTTGGGGTCAAATATTACCGAGGCAAGGAGTCTCCCCCCAGAAACCACCGTCATTTTAAGTAAGGAAAACACTTTTATTTCCTTTTTAAAACAAGTAGTCATGCCTTATTTGAATTAAATTTGTATTGTATTGATTCCATTACCACTGAGCATGTCGAATTTAAAAAAAAGAAAGAAAAATGTAACGCCTTTGAACAGATGACATGAAACGACGTATCTTAAATGAATGCCGAGTTATTGAATGCAACATCAACAATAGTGATAAACCATTTTGGTGGTCTCATGTTTATTGAATATATTTTTCTTCTTCACATGTTAAACTACTCCTGTGCCAATTCCTATCTGTTTAACATTCATTGATTACTGGTCAGCCACAGCATTACATTGGTATACTTATTATGTAATAAAGATGTTATTAGAGCAATTTACATTATTAATTGTTATTTATTTATGCATTTTTTTTTACCGAGGCAACTGCCTCTGTTGCCTCAATGTAAGCTAGGCACACAACATTGTGTGAAAAAGTTTGTCAGTGACTTAGGACAGGTCGGTCGTACTCCCATTCACTCCACCAATAAAACCGACCACCGCGATATATCTGAAATACTCCACAAATTCACAATACAACTGATACAACATACAATTTATATTTTCACCTAAACTTATATACATGTATATCTTTCCTTCTCCCACAATATACAATGTATATAGATGAAATACTGCTAAAGTTGGCGTTAAACACCAATCAATCAATCAATCAATCAATCAATCAATCAATCAATCCATCTTATTGTGGTTCATGGTTTATGGTGTTTAACGCCACATTCAAAAATATTTCAGTACTTTTGTGGCGGTCAGTTTTATTTGGGGAGGAAACCGGAGTTCCCTAGAAAATCACCGACACTCCGCAGGTCACTGACAAACTTTATCACATAACATTGTATCGAGTATACCTCGCCATGAACGGGGTTCGAACTCACAACGGTAGTGGTGATAGGCACTGATTGCACAGGTTTTGTAAATCCAACTACCATACGATCAGGCCCAATCTTATGTTACAAGTGGTTAAATTTATACATGAAAATTACAAATGTTTTAACATTATTCATCAACAGCTAAATTAAAGCGCAAAACTTAATAATAATAAAAAAATAATCTTGATATTGCAGAGGAGAGATATCATCCATCATTATGTATATTTTCCTAGAATAATCTATACGGGAAATTCAAGATCAAAACAAATAGGCAAGAGTGGTTATATGGTGTTTAACGCAACTTTCAACAAGTGGTTTTTAATGAAGGAAAAAATCGGATAAACCAGAGAAAGCCACCGACCTGTGGCAAGTCACTGACAAACTTTATCACATAATGGTGTATCGAGTACTCCTCGCCTGAACGAGATTCCAACTATGCAAGAATAATTACATGTATATATAAAACATATAATAGGCATAATATATTACATTTTTATATTAATAGAAAAATCATTTAATAGCATTTTGATTTGATAACAAATAAAGGTATAAATTATACATGTATATAGGACGCCTTATAGTCACATGCAGTAATGCTTCACCGAGAATCAGTATAGTCAAACTCATATTAATGAACATTGAAACGCCTAGATGTTATCACATCCGTAACACGATATACTATAGTTTTTGTTGAATTTTTTGTTAATATTCTCTAAAACAAATCATATTACTAGAATCTATTACACATGATCACATGCTAAGAATTTGTTTTTTTGTTTTTTTGTTTTTTTTTTTTATAAAAAAAAAGCGTGTATTCTTTCCCATATAACCGACGTAGTATGAAATTTACAGTATTGCCAGTTTCGTGTTAAATTGTTCTTTCGTAATAATCATTACTGATGGCAATGTTGTTGTTTTTTTTTGTTAGTTTAGAGCAAATTTAAAGGCAATACATCATACTGGTAACACTGATACTGGTACCTACTGACTTCGCCCGTAAATTTAAAAAATCATGGGGAAAAAACTCAATAAAATCGGGAAATCTCCTCTACAACAAACAAGCAAAGACGAATCCCACCAAACTGTTAAATGTTGTCTTTTACATCCAGAGAGATTTGACATTTACCTATATTATTATTAAGCACAATTTTACCCCCAAAGGGGTTGAAGGCATTGTATATACACAATACAAATATCATACACTGAAAATTATATTTCCTAAGAAAAGGCACTCGTCTACGTCTCTCATCCGAAAGCCGATCGATATGTATTTGATTCGCTCTCACAACCAGTAGACGTATCATACAATGAAAATTATATTTCCTAAGAAAAGGCACTCGTCTACGTCTCTCATCCGAAAGCCGATCTATATGTATTTGATTCGCTCTCACAACCAGTTGACGTCCCTTTGGGGGGGGGGGGGGTATCAACATTATGTATGATATGGACTATCAAGGTATCAGACTATTTGATTGGTTGTCTGAAATATATATATGCAAAATTATTTTCCCGAAACAGCTTGGCCATTGGACTGGTGTATTTTATGAATAAACAATAGCGTTTTTACCATTTCTGCACCTACCATAATCATGTAACATTCTTATTCCCTGCCCTCCCTCTTATCCCTTCTCCCAACTCCACGGCTTCTTTTATGCCACACTCTCCTTAACGGTCTATTTCTGCACTCACACCACCCATTTTCCATTTTTATTTTTTCCGTCTGCTATCAAGTGCATTCAAGATTATTATTATTTCATGTTATCATTGTTATATATATATATGCATAGCCTAGGGTTACTTTTTTATGTTTTGCTACTTTTATCTAATATTTTGTGTTGTAAAGCGCCTTATGGTAATTTGTTTTTAGATAGGACGCTATACAAATTCTGGCATTATTATTATTATTAGAGGATCTTGAAACAAAAATCTCATTCGAATCGATCCAATATGGCTGTCATATGGGAATATAGAGGGTTCTGTTTGGCAAGAACGCGACAACAACGTACTAACAGAAAATATCAGCGCTATTTTATACAAAATATTTTATCATGAGTGATCTATGAGTGTTTGCTAACAAAAAAAAAAGAAGAAGAAAAAAAGAAGCATTCATCATTCGTCCTCCATCTGATATTCAATATGGCCGCCAATATGTAATAATTTCAAAGAATGATCTATGAATGAAACTTCTTTCATGATTGTCGTACATATTGTAGTAGTATATTTCGGGTAATTGCCATTTGAACTCATGCCCTTGCAACTAAAAAAGCAACATACAAAAGTAAACACTGAACCGAGTCTCAATGGAGTCTATGGTCGATGTTTCCGTCCATTTTCTTAAGTTTTACGTTTTCGATTGACTGAAACTTTCACAATCAGGTTGATGCTTACACAATGCATGTCCTGTTAGATTTTTGCGGTGTTTGAGTCTATTGTTTAGTTTTCCTTATTTTCGAATTCCATGTGCGTGTATTTTGTTTCATTTAAATGTAATCGAATCAATGTATTTAATGAAATGACACCAGCATATACACTATTATAAAAATCATGACATGTATCACCGTGTCCAATGCCACATTCGGGGACGAAGATGAACATTGTCCGGGGACAGAGATCCGAAGCGGCGAAAACGAGGTTAGTTGGTATAATTTTGCAAATTTCTTGAGTTCTGTAATTAGGTAAGTGTAAAAATATATCCAGCGGAACACTCTGATCATCCACGGAGATATTGAACCCATTTTGCATGCGCAAGTTGTCGTGGAAATAGTAAAACACTCAAACACAATGTTGTGACGGTCCTCAAAATCGGAATTCACCGGTGTTTTCTGTACGATTACGCCTTACATGCAGCACTACACAGTGGTCACTGTTGTCATATAGTGTGTCCAAAACGGGGGCAATAATGATTTATAGTCATTACGGCAGCATAACGTGTCAATAATCTTTTTTTTCGCACAAAATTACGATGTGACGTATGGGGACAGAGAAGTCCGTGTAGTCAGGGGACAGTGATCAACGCTTTAAGGTTTGTGTTTAGTTTTGTATTGAGGTCCAGAGTTAGGATACTACATGTCATACGTCAATGATATTTGGTCAGTAGATGCGTCTTTGGGAGTGATACAGCTGCAGCTGATAGTTGAGTCAGATTGACCTATATTTTCAGCATTACTGACTCTGGTTAAGTTTTGCGTTTTGATCCAGAGGTAGGATACTAAATGTAGTACATCGTTGATGTTTGGTCAGCAGATGCGTCTCTGCGAGTAAAGCAGCTGATAGTAAATTAAACTACATTCTCAGAGCGAGAGAAATACATATCGTTTCTGACTGCTTCATCGTTTTTTGTTGTTGTTGTACAGCTCTTCATCAGCAGGTGTTTCCTTTGGAAAGAAAACTGTTCAAAAGACATATTTAACTGAGAGATTACAGATCTACATACCCTATGGACTTCTGTATAGATTCATCTTTCAGGTAGATTAATAGAAATTGAACATTGTTCCGCAATGCTTCCGAACGTTATTTTACGGCTCACCTTTTTAGTTCACTTGGACCAAAGGTCCATGTGAACTATTGCCATCACTTGGCGTCCGTCGTCTGTAAGCTTTTCATATTTCAAGCTTCTTCTCCGAAACCACTGGGCCAATTGGAACCAAACTTAGCAGGAATGTTCCTTGGATGGTCCTCTACAAAGTTTCTGTTTTCCATTCCAGTCGGATATTCAACATGGCTGCCAGGGCCAATAATATGCTCTGATTGGCTGATATTTCAAAGATCTTCTTCTCTGAAATTAATGAACTGACTGAACTCAAACTGTAAATGAATGATCATTGGAAGGTCCTCTACAACGTTTCTGTTTTTTATGCCGATCGGAAATCCAAGATGGCCGCCACCGCAGGACATAGATTAACATTGGACTCTATGGGAAAATGTTCAAATGCCTTCTTCTCAGAAACTACAAATATGATTAAAGCTAAACTGAACATGAATGTTCATTGGATGGTCCTCCACAAACTTGACGTTTTTTGTTCCAATATGAAATTCAAAATGGTGGCTACGGCAGGACTTACTTTAACATTGGACCCTATGGGAAAAATGTTTCAAAACGCTTCTTCTCTGAAACCACTTGGACAATTGAAACCAAACTGCCCAGGAATGATCATTTGAAGGTCCTCTAAAAAGTTTATTTATGCCGATCCGAAATCCAAGATGGCTGCCGCCACATGTCATAGTATTAACACAGGACCGACCATATGGGAAAATACAGAAATATTTTCTTCTCTGAAGCTATTGCACTGATTGAACCTAACCTGTGCATCAATCATTGGAAGGTCCTTTACAAACTTTGTGTTTTTCATGTTGATCGGAATTCCAAGATGACTACCACTGCAGGACATAGTTTTTACATAGGACCATTGATTCTTTTTATAACCAGGTGAACGATTCAGGCTCTTGAGCGCCTCTGGTTTCTTTCCTTGCAGTCGAAATCGTGGTCTCTGAAAACAGTTGATATTTTCTTACATATTTACACATTAAAATGAATATAATTCACTGTAAAACTATATACATTTGTACATCCAATGACAGGGAAAAAAGACAAAACTATATACACAAAAAAAGTCATTTGAGGGTGGAGTTGAGCCACGGGGGTAGTTCAGTCACTGCCTATTACTTGCGTTTGAAGTCAGGTATGCAACAGTGTTCAGTCTCTAATTTAGTTTTTCAAAAGGATCTAGTATCATACGCGACTTTAATCAGCATCGATATTGCGGACTTCATCTTTGACGTCAAATGTAAGTATGAGCCAGTGTCTTATCTTACTCCATGGCAAAACGAACCCAACTCCACCCTATCAAAACGATGTAAATGGAAGACAACATTATATCTTTACGGTGATATAAGTTGTTGTCGTAAACGAAACAACGCAAATGCTCAGTGTGTCCTGGGACTAATAAACAAATTATTCTATTAGTCCCAGGTGTGTCTTATCCCTGGGCGTATCGTGTTAGAAAGGGAATACACATAACAGGATGTAGCTTAAATACTAAATGTAAACCATTGAGAACGCTAAAAGGGTAGAGCAGCTGCAATAAACCGTTTTTGCAAAGCTGATCACTGTCCCCTGGCTACATGGACTTCTCTGTCCCCATACGTCACATCGTAATTTTGTGAGAAAAAGATTATTGGCACGTTATGCTGCCGTAATGACTATAAATCATTATAGCCCCCGTTTTGGACACATTATATGACAACAGTGCCCACTGTGTAATGCAACATGTAAAATGTAATCGTACAGAAAATAACCGTGAATTCCGATTTTGAGGACCGTCACAACATTGTGTTTGAGTGTTTGACTATTTCCAGGACAACTTGCGCATGCAAAATGGGTTAAATATCTTCGTGGATGATCAGAGTGTTCCGCTGGATATATTTTTACACTTACCTAATTACAGAACTCAAAAAATTTGCAAAATTATACCAACTTACCTCGTTTTCGCCGCTTCGGATCTCTGTCCCCAGACTATGTTCATCTTCGTCCCCGAATGTGGCATTGGACACGGTGTGTATTAAATTTTGATATTTAGAATATTTTATTTTTATTTTCACTTATGCTAATAGAGAGGGATAAATACAATTCTCAAAGGAATAAAAGGGATACTTGACTCTGAATGTAATCTTATACGAAGATGTCAAAATAGTCCATGAGAGACATAATTTTTAAATTACAAGTGATTAACAAGCAATCGGTAACATTAAACATGGTTATTCATTCTCAAATGTTAGTGGTTGCTATCTCCATTTGTATCCTAGAACATCTGGCAAAATTAGGGGTACTAGAATAATATATAATTATATAAATATAGGCGATATTTTAAATATATTGACCAATGAAATTGCTTTAGAAGTAAAAAAGAAGAAGAAGAAGAAGAAGAAGAAGACAAAGACGTGTGGAATATTTCAGCGACTGTTGTATATCATTCAACCACTCGGTTCAAATATTGTCTAAAAATAGTCTTCCCGAATTTTATATTCCAATATCCGTACGCTAGTATGCATGTTTGCTTTGTCTTATGTTTCGAAAAATGTCTCATCAGTCATTGGTTACTAATCTATTAAGTTTGTGAGAGGTTCGTGAACACGAGAGAACGTAGAAACCTTGAAAAACGATATAAGACCTGCATATAGGAGAAAAAATTCTGAAATCCTATGATTTCACATTCTTCATTTTACGTCAAAAGTATTCAACACAGAATCGTTTGGCGTAGTCTTACAGGAATTACATACATGTTACATTACGTGTAATATTAACGTTCGAACTAGACTCTAAGCTCATTCTTTTTTGGGGGAACCGTCGTGGTCGTGATCGAATGATAGTTAGAATGACAACTGCTTATGCAATCAGTACATATCACAAACTAAAGTTATGAGTTCGAATCCCACTAAGGCGGGTGTACTCGATACAACATTATGTGATAATGTTTGTCCAGTGACTTGCGACAGTTGGTAATTTTCTCCGGATACTCAGGTTTCCTCCTCCACGATATAACTGAAATATCATTGAAAGTGGCGTTAAACACCATAACACCCGTATACTTCATTGGTATATACTATTTCAATATTTTAAAATCAATTATGAATAATTATCCCTGGAGGGTAAAAACACAGCCCCACAAGTTAAATGGTCGGTCCCTTACGACACTATAGTCGGAGAACAAGAACAGTGTCACAGAAAATGGATTTAAATCCTACACTAAATAATGTTTATCGATAAATCATCTATAATATTCACATATTTGTCAATGGAAATAGGACTCATCCCAATTTATGTGGAATTGTCTATCCTAAGATTTCATCAGCTGTTGTCGTAAATGTCAGTTAATAAGATGCTAGTTCATGTATCACTTATATAAATGGCCGTCCCTGTCGTTATGGAACATCTAAGCGCGCTAATTATATACGGTGCGCTATTTGTTAATAATAGCTAGTAATAGTAAAATATAGCGCGCTATACATGCAGTGCAATGTCACCTTTCTTATATATATCGCGCAGTTGTTATTCCTGGAGCAAGTCTGATAATCTAACATGATTCCCAACCCTAACCATATTGTATATCTAAACTGTAATCAGCGCGCCGTTTATGGTACGCGATAGTCACAAAACTGCGAAATAAAAGGTTCTTCGCTCGAAACCCCCGTTTTCCATCGGGATCGAGAATTTAAGCTTAAATCTAAAAATGTTTTGCAATCGAAAGCTGATATTATGTCTAAATATCATAAAAAAAATCTCATAAATATTTGATACAAGATCATTTCTCAAAATATGTGATTTTGGTTAAAAAGTTCAAAACTTACAAAAAGAATCTTGTCGTTTTCAGTGGTGTCCTCTGTGACGTCCGCACATATATCGCTAAGTACTGTTTCCTATGGATACCAGAGACTGTATGAGATCCATGACTTAATAGCACTTTACATGTAGGTTTTATTTAGTCCGAGATTCCTCTGCCGTCCGACGGCTTTTTGTTCGACTTACTGGAGACGGCTCCAGCAAGTCGAACAAAAAGCCGTCGGACGGGAGAGAAATCTCGGACTAGTTTTATTTGACCCCTTTAGTATTCAAAATAACACGACTGCATGATAGATATATTATTTATAACCCACTCTATTTACAATTAGCCGGCTATCTTTTATAGTGCGATAAATATGGCACTAATTGTTTATGAATGGCATTTTTTTTTAACGAATAGCTCTTAATATCATTAGCGTACCAACTTTGATAGGCCGCCAATGACAAGAACTAATCGTACACTTACAAAACGGACTTTGATTTGTATTTTGGGTGTTTAATACCCATGTTCTATCACTGACGTGTCGCTGGTTTTATTCGGCGAGTTCAGTTGTGGATACATGACGTGTCGCTGGTTTTATTCGGCGAGTTCAGTTGTGGATACATATAGTACACATCGAAAAAGGCGGGATACGAACTTTTATGCAGACGTTAGAGATCATAGGCAATAGCATACGTACATTTATTGCACGAGTCTATCATATCGTTGCGACAACGGAGGCCCCGCAGTCGCCATGTTGTTTGCTTGGATTTTATATGCCAACGAAATAAACGCTTAGATGAAAGAGAGCTTTCATTTCAGTGCATGACATCACCAGTGTAATCGTGAAATATATATAATCCTTAAAAAAACACACAAAATATTCACTGAACATACAAAAAAAAATATTCACTGTTAAGAACAAACTTTATCCTCATTGCTATTGGTACTAGAAATAGCTCATGAGATAAGACAAGTAATATAGCATGGTCTTGTTTTCATGTTAGTTTTGTCGCTGATCTACACGACAGTATATGTTCAACGGTAGTGTTACATACATATGGTAGGCTAGCCTTTGTGAGACTACACACATCACATTCTAAACACGGTCGTAATAAATAAATGAAATAGATAAATTACATCTGGTTTGTCAAATGTTTAGGGTCGAGCGCTACAAAAGAAGCCAAATATTGAAATACATGTATGTACTAATTTCTGGAGGACTAAATTATCATCGGTATATTTTACGTTAATTTGAAACGTATGTTTGGTAAAATGCATTTTTTTTATTATCTTTGTGAGAGAATCTGTCCTGGAAGTAACCGTACGTTTCTCTTTACTTTTTGGAAACTTATGGAAGATCTAAGTACGACTCGGCCTCGCATGACCTAAACCTTGAGGGAACATGTTAACATTTTTATTATTTTTACCTTTATGTTCTTAGCATTAAATACATTTATATACATGTCACTAATTTAATTTGGAAACAGTTTAAGACACTTTTCGTATGACCACTAATTTTAACAAATGAATGTTCAATAAATTTAAAGACATGGCTAAATTACCTGCTGTCTTAAGCATTTAGTTAAACATGTAAAATCTTGTGACCGTGACAAAAATATAAGCTACTTTAATTATTTTCAAAAGGGATTGAATTAATCTCAATGTGAGAAAAGTTATGTTAAAAACAGGGACACTTAAAAATTATGTAGCTTATAAATATCTTTGAACTATTTTCGGTTGTATAAAAAAAAGTATTGTATAACGTAGTTCAAGTCTTCTTTTTCCAATAAAGTTAACCCCTCAGTGGTCATGAGTATTATTGAACAATTTCTTCTTTTATTCTATATTTATAAAATTGATAGCATAAATTTGCACATAAACTATACATATATGATTTACAGGTATCTCGGTATATATATAAACTGAATGATAAAACAGAAAAAATATATGATGGACAGGTTTTTATTGGTCATTCTTGGTCATGCATTAAAAAAGGTTGAAATGTTGTGACAAATTGACAGCAAGTTATTTTAATTTTGTCACTTAATGACAAATGACAAGCATAAACGACGAGAACCCCGTTAAATTCATTAACTCGGTATGGGGTTAATCATAAAAACCTTTAAAATACATATGATATATAAAAATAAGCTAGCCCTCTGGGCAAAGATTCACCCATCCATTTCAATTAACAATTTCGTATTTCCTGCTAAATATTAACATTGTGAATCCTTCAAAAGTATCACAAAATGTATTTTATATTTGAGTCATTTAATTTTAAAATAAAAAAAACATATTATTTTTGTAATCTTGTGTAATACTCGATTCTATCCTGTTCCACCTGAAAAATAAGAATAGTCTGACGCATGCGCAGAGACCAGCACGTGTTCATAAACAAAGTTTTCATGAAAGAGGGATCAGAATATTGTAGTGTTTGTAGTTTGGTATCTAACCCTTCTTAACTCAGG
Organism: Gigantidas platifrons; assembly: GCA_002080005.1. Lineage (NCBI taxonomy): Eukaryota > Metazoa > Mollusca > Bivalvia > Mytilida > Modiolidae > Gigantidas > Gigantidas platifrons. The sequence continues at coordinate 524,712 of MJUT01061709.1, forward strand.
TAGTTTTGCTACAGAGCTGAAAGCTTTTAACATGGGGACTGAAACTAACAAAGATGAGCGTAACACGCCAGAATATTTAGCACAGTTATTAAAAGACAAGAAACAAATTCAGGCATTTCCAAGTGTTTTTATTCACTTGGAAAAAATTTTAGATGAAGGTAAGTGGAAAATGAAAATTGTTGTATGAAAATCTATTTTTGAATTTAGCGAAGTTTTTTCGACTTTCTTTTTTGAAAATTAATATCTGAATTTAAAATAATTTCGCGTCAAAACAAAGAAAGTTTGCATTGACGTAAGGAATCTAGTAATTTGACACTTCAAAAAGTGTATAAGAAAAGTTTGTTAGAAAGTTAATAAAAGTGATTTCGACACTGATTTTTATTCAAATAAAGTATTTCCTCATTAATTCAAAGTGCACTTAAAATATATTTCTGTCTAGTTTAAAGAAATGACGAATTATAGTTTGACAGCAACAGGTTTTATGTAGGCATTCCGACACACTTGGCCTACATTTTTGGCAGCCATTGTAGACGTAAACAATTTCCATCCCCTCTGTTGATCAAAAGTTTTTCACAATAAATATGCAATAAAAGCTTCATTTTGTTAAAAAAATATTGCATTCTAATTTTTATATACCTATATATAAATTGAAAATCTCCCGCCATCACGTTATCTGAAACTATTAATCTGAAAGTAAACACACCTGTTTAAATTGTCACCTGTGCTGTCAACTACATTCTCAAAAAGAAAAATAATCAATGTTACATTTTTGGAGAGAAAAAAAATTTGGTTTATTAAAAAAATTTTTGTTTGGGGTGAAATTCATATTGATAAGCAGCTTTAGAAATATATAATATATATATAGAACCTAGTATTCTGGTTAGTAAAATAATCTAACAATTCATTTGTGTATTAAATTGCACGTCTCTCAACTGGGATCACATATTGGATAATGGCTTACAATCTATTTGTTCGACAAATAATACTGTATGGCTTTTTGTATCCTGGGATATATTGTGACAATTCTATGATATGCACAGTTTGTGGAGTTTTCCCCCCTTATCACATGTTTTTAGCACGAGAATTCATCTCAGCATGTTTTATTATTACCAAATAACATAATATATTGATGCTTCAATACACCTTGTACATGTAACCACTGTCTAATATCTCTTGCCTTCTGATTTTGCTTGTTGGTATAAAATTTACCGTTTTTAATACTAGTTTCTCACCAAGTTACATCTTAAATGATTAGAACACTATATAAAAGTGCTGTATTATATATGTGACAATAACATTGGTCTTATGTAGCTGTTAGTTTACTCAAATTTATCCCACCGTTTTTTAATGTACATCGTTTGCTACTGGATCTTAGCACTTGGGAGTTTATTCAATCTAATCTACTAACTCAGAAAACAAAATTACGAACTACAAATTCAAAAGGATTCATATTTTGAAAAACAGCATCAGCGAGATTCTACGATGGATAGCTACGTATAATAATGCTTTGACAGCCTTTGGATACATTTAGAAAAGGTATGGTAGAATGATTTGTGTTTAGAAACAATATACATATATATATCTATATTATTTTGTGAATGCACATTATTTCATTCATGTATATAATTTAGTTATAAATGGGAGTTTGAGAAGATTATAAATGACAAGAAATACATGTACATTTAGAAAAGCAAATGAGAATTTCTATATAAAGACAATATCATTAATTTCATTGTCGAAATATACAAGTGACATGTTTGTGGATGGCAGGAAAATAAGTGTGTTTTATGACTGAAACAAAATGTATTGAAGTCGCTGGTTTAATGTAGAGATTCATATAGTTAGCCGTCTAGGAAGGATTAAAACAAATTCGGTGATATGAAAACATCAAGAAGAGTTTGATTTGGAACATACATGTAATTCATGGCATTTATTTTAAGCTATAGATCTTTGTCAATTGTCAGTGTCCAACAAAAGACCAAGATGCGGAACAATAATCATAAAATATCTCGACACAATGACATCATCAAATCTTTGTTTATTCCTTGCTACTTCTTTTGAATGGATTCAATACAACCGTGTAATTTAGCCGTGTGATACAATCGTTGATATGGGTCCACTGAACACACACAAAAAATATCTTAAGTTCTAGATGGACAATTTATCTTCTTTTTGGTGTTGGATTTCACCTCTTTTTAAATTGTTCATAGTTTATATCAATGATGTTGCAATTTGTTCATGTGGATCGTAGGAATTTGTCATTTTGTATCATAATCTCGGTTACTTTGTCGTCACAGGTGCACAGACTCAAATAGCCTGCATTACTTCCGAAATTTAAGTTATCTTATTCAATCTAGATACAATATTAAAGATTTGCAGATTGGAAATATTCCCAAGATTTTAATAAATTGTATTACATGCTAGACTTGAAATAAAGGGATTGAAATCTATTGTATTGTGGAATAAGTTACTATACATATTTAAGTATTACACATATATTCGTTTTGTTAAAGAAAAGAGGATCATTTGATTGAGCAAATTCTTTGTGCTCAATTTAAATTTAAAATACAACTTTGGTGTATATTGATTGACCAGTGTTAATTTTCTGGGCTTTAATTAATAAAATCAATATTATTATAAGAAGTTAACTGATTAAAAAAAAAATTTATCAGACATCTTAATAAATTGTTTGGCTGGAAAAATTCAACCATTTGTGCATGTAACAATTGGTTTCCTTCAATAGAGACAGCAATAGGCTAGAAACCTTGTTGTAAGGCATTCTTTTATGAAAAACTGCTTTGAAAAGATAATTCCAACTCTGATGAAATATACTATCATAGTGATTTATTGGTAAGAAATGTATGCATTTTAGATAAGATAAGATTTTGTTGGGGGTTTCTTTTGAACTTGCCAAGGTTCACAATTTATATTGAAACATCCCAAATGGTATGGGTTATAACAATATACTAATTGTATTAAACAGTGACAAATATACATGGAAATTGATCAAATCCTCCACAATATATAGGAAATAGGATACAATTAAATATATTGATGATAATAAACAAAAAAGCAATGTAATATATTTATAGTAGGTGATCAGTCATCTATTGTTAACGTACCTACCTTAGCTTAAAACAATTTTTTTTACCACTTGACTTGATTATGTTTATAAATAGGATTCCTTTCAAATCTCAAATTTTCTAACTTTTTTGAAAATCTAGTAAAGGCAGTTTCGAAGAAGAGGCTTTTTTTTCTTTTCTTTTTTTATATATATAAATTCTGGATACATCTTATTTTGTAAACATAAATGGGTTTGTTTGCAATCACATATATAAATTATGAAGATGTCAACTTGTTAAGACTTTAATAAGTTTATTTGCAAGGACCTTCAAAACTTTGTTTTTTCAACTCCACCAAAGACTATTTTGTAAATATATTCTGTTTGTTGCATCAATTTCTAGGTCACATGATGCATTATGTGTGAATTATTACCCAATATTGACCTGTTGACCTGTGTAATAGATGTTTTTTTGGTGGTATTCATCATTTTAATGAATATTGTGTCATAACATGAATTATTGACCAGTACCTTGGAATGCAAGTCCCTGGGGCGATATTTAGGTAATACACAGATATTATTATGTAATAGTCAAACATCAACTAAATGTATCTTAGAAAATATTTCTTGTTAAAAATGTTGCTTTAAAAACCTTTAAGTCGTTTATTCCATTTAGTCAAATCTCTCTAAAAAATTCAAAACCTTTTAAAAAAATATTTGATTTGTATTAAGCTGTTTTAAAATGTAGGAAAATGCTTGTTTTTTTTTTTCACTTAAGATCTAGATTTTATTTTAATTTGATAAATATGTCAAATCAATCTAGTAGTGTATGTTTTCCCACATTTTGTTTTCTTTTTCAACTGTAAGCAGTGTCGTATCAAATAAGAAATCATGATAAACAATTTGGCAAAAAAAACCATTAAAAGTAGATAGATGTGAATTATTCATTGAAAAAGTAAAAAAAAGCACAAAAAAACCTCAGCATTTCAACAAGCATAGAAATAGCTTCCTCTTTGATAGTATCAGACCACGAGGTTCTAATTCTGTTTGAGTCATACATTTTTGCATTTAAACCCATTAGAAATGTGAGAAGTAGAAATCTCTGTGGTATTATGACTTCCAGATGTTTAGGAATAGAAAGTGACCTGGTTCACAGTACAAACCCACTGTTTCTCAGCAGGGATACAGTCGCATTAAAGATAGGCTCATTAGTTGGAAAGGGAAAATAGGAATTATATATGATTTACCCATTGGGATTTATCAGTATTTTTTTTGTAATCATATTTTCTTTTGAGTATACAAATCCATGGAAACCACATGATAACATGTCTTGAGAAAAATGCCAAATACTTGTCTGCACCTGTGACATGTTAAGTACACTTTCTAGATAAATAAAATGAAAGTTAATGATGTTGAGAGATTTCTGTATTTTATTGTTGGAGTTTTCTGCATGTGTTTTAAGATCATGAATATATATATATACATGTATATATACAAATATGTTCTGTGTTATCCCTATAAATGTATGTACGAGCACACCCCCACAAGACACGTAGTGTATCGTAAGATTCTTGGCACAAATCTGCACTCTTCAAAAGATTATTTTCTTTAAATGCTAATAAAAACTGAATTCAATAGGATTGTCCCTCAAGGCTTGTCGGTGCACATGATGCAGTTGTGATGAAATTATTGTACATGGGGGTCGATGTTATTCATACAGTGAATAGAAAGCATTTCTTTGAAATTCACTTTTTGTTTTTACAGCAGTCCTCATTGTTTTTGGCCTTTTTCTTCAATTTTCCTCATACATCTTTTATGTCCTGTTTGAAACCGTGTAACAGAATATTTCTGTAATCAAAAGAATACATAAAACCTTATAGATTTCAAGATCTTGCAGTATCTTGCAAATTTATAAAATGTTTGATTTTTGTTATATTCAGTCTTTGCACTAAGCCACTTGCCCGAAGCATGTGACAAGTAAAACTGGATTCGGACAAGTGAAAATTACTGAAGAATTTGTTTGAATAAATGGAAAATTTGTCTAAATTTGACTTAATATGGCAAGTAGGTTGGAAAAAAATGAAGGTAAAGACTGTCTATTCCTGTTCCAATTTTTCAGAGATCATTGTTTTCAGTGTCAAGGGACTAGGGAATGTATGTTATTTTTCAGATTGATTTGATTTGTCACTTGATTTTTCAGAAATTAACCGTGTGAGATTAGCATTATTTCATCATAAAGGAAATCAACGAGAAGAACTATTATTACCTGATGGCATTGGTACAGTACAGACATTCTCAGAAAAATTATATGTTCCCTCCAAAGAGCATCCTGATGTATGTTATTTTTATGCAATAGTTGAATTTTGTTTATCATGTTCTGGTATGGCATTGTCGTCTGTGTCATCCGTCTGAAAAACCTGTCTTAAATGGGCACCTCTATTTAACAAATCACTGTCTATAATGAATAAGGCATACAATGTTAACCTGTATATAAAGGGTAAGTGCTCATAAAAGGCATATTTTTTGGTTCCCTTGAGTGGCCTTTTTATCCAGGTTTGGCTAATTTTCTAAAAACGAAAAAGGAGGGAATTTCAAAATTTGAACACATTCATTTTTCATCCAACTTTATGCATATTTTTAAATGCTTGTCTTGCTGAGTTAGTTACGACTCAATATTGGAAATCACCTGTTTATTTTGAAAAAGGAGAACAAATTCCGAAATTGTACATGTTTGGAAGAAATACACTTTGAATTAATTGTGACAATGGCTTCAGTTAGTATTCCAGTGGATTTCCTCGAATGGTTTTGGAGTTAAACTTGATTGTAGTAGGACTGGTACAGGAGAAAGCTCTTGACAACTGGTTACTCTCGTATCATGCTTTGCTGCATAGTCCTTTATTACTGCACGAAAGACTCATTTTCCATAAAATTACAATACAAAACTGTAGATTATTTCTTCCTTTATTTAAAGGAGCAAAAATTAACAGTACTTTTAAATGTACAGGTTGTTGTGTATTACAAGGATTATTATTGACCTTCATTAGTCAATTTTAATTTGTTCAAAAGTCTTTTTAAATTAAGAATTAAATTTAAACATTATTTAAAGAATTAAGTTCACCTTTAACTTTATACATTTAAGAAAGTACCTATAATTTTTATTGGTATGTTGTAACCTGACTGACCCAACTAAACTGCCCCCACAAAAAAATATCAAGAATTTGAAAGAAGTGTTCTATTTAATAATATTTTTGCATTAAAATAATCTTGATTCCAGATCTTTGAAAAAAAAAAAATTCTATCTACTAACCCACTTCTAAAATTATCAAAATGTCAGGTATCAGCAAACCAGTTATTTTAGTTAAAAGATGGTATGACATAAACATCATGAACATGTAGAAAACTTGTGTATGGATTAATTATATGGTCCCCCCCCCCAATTGTCACCTCATACATTTAGAAATGTCCTAAGCAGGTGTCATAAGACCTCTCGTACTATTGCTAGTCTCAAGTCTACAGAAAATTAAAAAAAAAAAAAAAATGAGCCAACTTCACTGGCAACTTGTTAAGTCCAAGAATGCACTAGCATTGTTTTAAGTATCTATTTAGTAGACCTATTTACCTTGTGTAGATCCTTGCCAAGGAGAAATTCCTGCATGGTGTATCAAAAGTATTTTTTGCTATGTTAATTAATTTGATGAACTGTTTTAAAAATGTATTTACTGGTGTGTGTGTGTGTACAAAAAAAATGTATATATAGCTTTTATATCTATGTTTAGTCTCAAAACAACATTAAAATTTCTGTTCCTTTAAATTTATTCTCAATTCAAGAATGAATTGTATTTGTACATGTATACAATAACATTTTATAGGAATCACATGTAGCTTGATTAAGAACACAATTTTCTTTTTCAGTTTAATTTTGTGGGGCGAATATTGGGACCGCGGGGGATGACGGCCAAAGAATTAGAACAGTATACAGGATGTAAAATAATGGTGCGAGGAAAAGGCTCTATGAGAGATAAGAAAAAAGTAGGTTTGATTAGATTTGTTTTGAACTGAAATCAAGTTATTTCCCATGACTATAATAATCATTGCTTTCTTTTGTTTGTATGTAAATTTTAGAGTGAAAAAAAAAACATTGAATGCAAGGGGTGTACCCAGAGTTGGCAATAGTCGTTAAATCGGCCGGACATTGGGGGACAAATTTTCATTGGTCCATCAGAGCCAACATTTGGGGTAGATCGAATGTCTTGACAATTTGACGGCACAAGGGTCCCGTACATTCCGTGTGATGTGATTGATATGTTGATTTTTATTTGTAATATATAGATTTTTATTTCTGGACATTTTTGCTGGTACTTAATATATAAATGATGCAAACTATTTAAAAAAAAAATAACACTGCAGAAAGTCAGTGGGACCACCCAAAAATAAAAGTCATGCTGGACTCAAGTATCTGTTATTGCCAACTGTCAGAGGTTACCATTTTTCTAAAATAATTCATTTTAATCAATTCATAATTAAACCCGGTCTCAACTTCATGTGTGTTGCTGTCCATCATATCAACATATATATTGCTATAATTCTTTGAATTTTAGATATTTTGTAGATAAGATTTGAAGCTAATTGATGTTAAGAACTTTTAAATTGATAATGGCCATTTTACACCTGTTTTTGTATCTTTCTCCTGATCTTCAGAACGAAATCATTATAATATTAATAAGGGTATATATTTCGATCATTTCCTGATTCCTTACTTCTTCATATACTGTGCATTGTAAGTTACAAGGTTGTTTTAAATAATTACATTTGTTTGGTTTTTTGACATTTAGTGAACAACCATTTGATTTTTCGGGGGGGGGGGGGGGGGGGGGNNNAGTATGTTTATTTTCTGTAAAAAAAAATGGTGCAAATTTTTATAGAAAGGTTAATTGATTTGAAAGATGTTTAATATAAATAATCTGACCCTGGAGTTTTCAAAAAGAAATACCCCAGACCTAAATGTTAAATGGTCAGTTCTTATACACATTTTTCAGAGGGGCCCGGGTGGCTCAATGAGTTAGGTCGCTGGATCTAATAACTCATACAAGCCTATCACCAATATGACGTGGGTTCGCACCCGGCTTTGTAAGTTACATAAAAGGGTGCACTCGAATAGCAGTTCTATTTAGTTACAAGCAAAGAACATCAGCCCATCCCAGATTCAAATGACTGACCCACCCCACTTGGTTCTCTATTTAGTTACCATTATATGCTTCAAGATTATTTTAAATCTTGCTGGCTGCTGCTGTTGTGTATCAGTGGGTGAAATCTATAAAATATCAATAAATCAGAAAATAAAACTAACTCAATCATCAAACTGGCAAAAGTTGTTGGGAATAATTTGTTGTAGAAAAAGTACATTTACATTTCCTTTACATTATCTGAGTCTGGCAGCTACTGTGTTGTTCTCAAGTACCTATTAATTATATACTTGAAACATGAAAGGGCTGAAGTAATGGAAATAAATGTAAAAAAAGGTTTTAAATAAGAGATAAGTTAGTGATGAGAGTGGATGCAACATTTTAAAAAAGATTAGATTTCAATACATGTATCTTAAAATAGACATGCACTAGATTTGAGATTTGAGACATCAGACTTTGATAATGATCCTTTACATGTAGTTAAGATCAGTGGTATCACAATCTAGCTAGAGTATTGGCACCAGTGTTATATTATTTTATTCCATTACTTCAACCCTTAAAATTAGTATAAAAGTGCACTGAACAATGAAACCTGTCTTAACTCTCCCCCCCCCTTTTTCTGTCAATATTGAATAGAACCATGTTCTGTGAAAGGCATGAGGTACTAAGGATTTAACTGTTAAATTTGAAATAAATGGTATTTAAGTTATGTAGGTTAGTAACTACTATGCAGGGATTATAATTATTAAAAGTTAAACAGGTACATGTACTAATGGTCAATAGTATAACCAACCACAACAATGTCAAACCACTCCTCTGACAAGGTATACTCTGACCTATCAAGGTCAGAGGCCATGTCGAAGGTTGAAGATGAAGGGATTTGACTAGTCAGATTGTGGTGAGATCAGCTTCTCTGTGGTGTTTATCTCAATACAGACTGATACATTTAATGAATTGAATGTTAAATTATCAAAAATAAAACTGACTGCCGTGATGTAATTGTTGAAAGTGACGTTAAACACCATAAACCCATACCTATATAATATGCAGGGGTTTCAAAAGTAGGTGGCTATATTCCACCTACTATTAAAGGTCTTGAGCCTCCTACTTTGACCGTTTTTTACATAAGCAAAACACACAAATATCCACCTACTTTAAGTTATTGTAGGCACTACTTTAAAAACTTTTGAAAGTCCTGCATATGCTTCCATTTTCTTCTGAAGTTTGAACTAAATGTTTTCATACTATCATTGTCTTAAGAACCAAAAAAAGTACAATATAAATGTGATATGATATTATCTTGCATCTAAATATGTATAGGTGTCAGAGTGTTTATAACTTGTGGACTGTGGTTTTATTTTTCAGGAAGAACAAAACAAAGGCAAACCAAACTGGGAACATTTAAATGATGAATTACACGTATTATTAACAGTAGAAGATACAGCAAATAGAGCAGAAGCTAAATTAAAGAAAGCTGTAGAGGAAGTTAAAAAATTACTGGTCCCAGCAGTAAGTGTCTATTTTATAAAGTTATTAAATAATGTCACGAGGAAGTTAGAAAATTACTGGTCCCTGCCAAAAGTGTGTATTTTATAAAGTTATTATTTAAAGAATGTTTAAAAAATGACTGGTCCCTGCAGTAAGTGTTTATTTTATAAAGTTATTAAAGAATGCCATATTGTGACTTTTTATGAGGAAATTGAGTCTTAATTTTATAAATCTTATATCCACACCACTTGAAATTGATGGATAATTTCAACATCAGATATGTAACTAATTAATCTATCAAGTAAATGTTATTGAACAACTGTCATCTTCCTGGGTTTAAGGAATTAATTCCAGCTAATTATAGATCTAAATGATTGCAGTGTGAGGACAACATAAGATATTGTACTATAGTCTATAGACATAAAAAAAAAGGGGGGGGACATATTTTTTCCATGTAAATTTTTTTAATATGTCAGGAAAAATGAGGGGTTCCAACCCCCCCCCCCAAACTGTCATGGAAACACTCAAGAATGGGGCATATTTT
>MJUT01061709.1:535010-553688 GCA_002080005.1 Gigantidas platifrons
GGGGGGGGGGGGGGTGGGGGGAAAGAGGTTTTCCAACCTCCGAAACTGTCATTGATTGTCACAGTTTACTATTAACTAGGCCGATTAGTTGCTGTAGTTAAATTACCAAAAAATGTATGTGTATAATTGTAACAATGATGCAGTAGAAACGAATAGAAAAATAGAAAGAAAGATTACATGTTAGATAATATTTTATTGTACAAGTGTACATACTGCAAATATGTAGGTGAAATGTAAGTATGGAAAATTCTGTCAGTTACAATATGATAGGGATCATCATTTGTCCATAAAAATGTTATTTCTTTGTGTAGAGCTTGTCTACTCTGGAATCAGTTCACAACACTTTAATTTGTATGAATGTATTGAAAACTTAGTGAAATGTTTACCTCATTAAAATCATAGTTTGGGATCTCTTATTGGGGAGGATTTTACGTGAGAGTTTAACAAATGTCATTTTCTGGACATTTAATAGAAAAAACTTTACATTTTTCATTTTACTTGATAGTGTTCAATAAAGTTCTTGAAACTTCTCGAAAAGATCATGTAAAAACGGAATAAGCTAAATTTTAGGCGGGGAGTGAGCTGATTATTACCCATAAAAAAATGTAGGAAAGTTTACTGTTTTGTTAATGAAATGAGAAAATCAACTAGCAAAGTCAGTAAAGGTATGCCTGGATTTTTAAATTTAAATTTGTGTAAAAGAATTTGACCTAGGAAGAGAACAAGGCCTATTTTCTACCATTTTTCCAAACTTTTTTGTCTTGTGCGTATGAGTATTGAGATCAAATTTGAATCAATATATTTTCTTACAAAATATGGAGGTCAGAATAATTATAAGATAAAGACGGGAGACTCAGAAGTCTTGTATAATTAGCATGATTTTACAGATGATTAAATAGATAACTGATTTGTAAAATTAAGGTAGAACTTTTGTATACAGTCAGTAATCTCTGGTAAGAATAATTAGTTTGTCTGTTTGAAGAGGCTCACAATGGGATAAAGAAAACATTTGTGAAAATTGTTCCGATTTTAATGTTGGATGATTTCGTTGATGATCTATATCTTTGAAACGACAAGGTGACAAAAATCTTGTGATGAAAGCTGATAGGTGAAAAAAAGTAAAAGTTTTTGAATTTACATGACTTTTATTTGAATTGATTCTTATCGTTTGGGATACCCGATTGAAACCCTCTTTTAAAGTGAAGGAATATAAAGTTATTTATCTATAAATAGCTGTCTAACCTTACTACAGAGCAATGATCTGTGAATCATAACATTCATCATTGTCAAGTCAAGATTTTGGCATCAACTAACTAGTAGGTAGAATGAAATTACAGTAGTACACATAATTACATTTAGAACAATCCTCCTGCATGTAATAAAAAGAGCAAATATTTCTTCATTTGAGATATTGTCGCATCAGCTTCTTAGTATATATTGTAGTATGAAATACATGCTTTGAATTTTGTTTCAGGATTCACGAAATTGCATATGGGTTTGATGTTCCTAGTGAAAAATATGTCAGTCCTCAATAATTTTCAATTGCAAAATACCAATCTTGTGTTAGTCCTTAGCAAAATCTGCCCAATTTTTTCTGGTCATGTCTGACAGGACTGATGAAGTTTGCAAACTCTCTTGTTTAGTCTTTTTTAGTCTTAAAAATAATTAGAAAAAATATCAATAAAATTAAATGTTTTGTTGTTGTAGTGTATACAATTGATTCTAGTTTTTATTTTTATTTTTATTTTACGGTTGGCATGGATACCTCTGTTAAACTTCACATGGAATAGAAATCTTATTATTTCTTACAGTTTTATGAGAATGAAATGGATTTACTTTATTTTCTTTAAATTTACAAGTTTTATTTGTTGACATGTATTTACATGCCTGATATGTCAAGTTTAGCATGTTTAAGTAAAAAAAAAAGATCTGATCAGTCACTTTGAAAAGTTGAGATGATTTATACCCATTGTTAAAACTTTTATAATCAACAGCCCATTTGTTAATGAGATATATTATGGCTCTGGTATACAATGGGGGGCATCTTGCTGGGCTGATAATTATCTCTAGTATAATTCATTTTTGATTGATAAAAACAATGTGTTATCTTTCTTCTATGAAATACACATATGGAGGAAATTGACACTTCTAGTATTTCCTATTGAGGGAAACAAATAAGACCCATACAATAAGGAAATACTTGTTAAATTGATGAACAATTAAAGAAATATTTCCCTGTTATTTAATTTTCAGCAATTCAGTCATTAGTGTGAAGTCAATATTGATAAAAATTTAACAATTTTGGATTTTTTCACCTCCAGGAAGTATTACAAAGGAGATCATATCATTGTTAGAATTGTTACACATATATTTTATATTATTATGCAAATTAAAAACAGATTTTTAACATCCTTAATCAAGATTTGTGACCATAATTGGGGGAGTTAGGGTAATGGTGTGTAATGCCACTTTCAACGACATTTCAGTAATTGTAACTGCAGATAGAAAAAAAAATAGAAAAATTAAGTTATATCTTTTAAAATAGAGGCAAAGATGTATCGAAAAATGCATTGCAATTATTCATGAAATGAAAATTAACTTGGTGGTTTCTTACTTAAGTTCTATTGTGGAAGTTATTAATAGTACACCTCCATGCTTATATCTGTTTTTTTTTTGCACCAAGAAATATGGTCCATCAAATACAAAACTCACATATATGTTTTAATGAGATTCTCGAGGCTTGTTACCTTCTTTATGAATTGTAAAAGAAAAATAAATATGTCTAATTTATGTTAATTAATTTAAGAGCAGTAGGTATAAATTTACCTTGAAGAAAGGTATATAAAAAACAGGTAATTTTTTTTTATTAGAGACATGGTTTAGATATAGTTTTGGTTGATGTACAGGTAAAGCAATTATATATTCCAGAGGGGGCACCTTGAATTAGTACACCGTAAAGATTTGACAAAATTTTATACAATAAATGCCTATGGCCGTCACAAACTTCTTAATTGTCCGACTAGAAAATATTGATTCAAACACAATATAGAAAATTGTTGAATAATAAAGACTTTGAATGTATACAAATATAGTCTTTTTCAAATTTTCTATGCAGATATTTAATTTGTTACAAAAACGATAGAGATTAGAGCAAACTCTTGTAGAACGATTGAGAATTAGGACAAAACTTGGGCAAATAGTCTCACAAATATATTTTGTCTCTTTTTTGATCTACATGGCACTTGGGTCAGGTCTTGTCATGATTGGGTATTATTTATACAAATTATTAATGTTTTTAAAGACGTGCCTCTTTTATTTAGAAGTACCCCAAAACCTGTTACAATAACAGATCAGATTAGCATTAAAACACTCCTGTCCTGTGTTTAAATTGTACAAATTATTTAATTGCTGTTTTAAAATTCTTTACAACAATAACCCAAAGGGACATAAGAAAATTTTGTGTAAACTGTTGTAAAAATACACAACTGTAATATATTTGATGTAAGACTTGTGTAAATATATTTCTCACACAAAGCTTATTGTAATGTGAAGAGAATCTCCTTAGCCATTAAGTATTATAGTAAGATGCCTTTTCACCTGTTTTACCTGGCGAGTTTTGCAGGTAAATACTAGGTATTCTGATATCTGACACTGATTTGTCTCGCCTGGACGAATCATATACAACATTTTACATTTCCCAAATAACGTGCATCAGCGATTTAAATTCTGAAGTTTTCACAAGTTTCTTTAATATTTATGAATATTCTTAAGAATTTTTTGTTTAATTGATACCGAAGGATTTCTTATAAATATTCATTAATTAGTAGTTTTTGTTAAGCCTGGATCAGGATGTAAAGAGAGGCTCTATTGCTTTAATTGATATTTTAATATGCTTGATGAACTCCATACTTATTTAAATAAAAGTGTATTTATTATGATCAGATGTCATACTAAGAATTTGATTACTGATGTTATCAGGTTGATTTGCTGAGGGTCTTCAACAACAGTCAGTGACTACAGTATAAAAAGGTGTACAGGCATTATGTGTATCCCCATTAAAACATTTACTCAAAACTGAGTAGAGGAAGATTTCTTGTGTTTTTACTTCCCTTTTTTATGTTTAAAAAAAAGATTTGGGGGGAGGGGAGGAGTGTAATTATGAACAGATTTGATCAAACCTTTTCAACAGGGTTTTATGTCCACTTTTTTTTTTTTTGCAATATAATTTTCATGTAGCAAGCATAATTTTTTTCAGTGAATATTTGTTTTTTCACAATGCTTAACTCAATAACTGTTGTTGATTGTTCACTGAGTGAGCTAACTTTTCAGTTTAACTGGTAAGAGATTCAGATAATGAGGTTTTACTTCACTTGGTGAACCTTTAATAATAACATAGATAAATAGTGCCAGCAAGTCAGAAATATATAGATTTTATACATTTTCTGCTTGTCAAGTTTCTAACCAAGAGATTCAATATTAATTTCATATTTTACCTACAGGGTTTTCAATATTTTTCAAGTGTACCAGTACTTCACTATTTACAGGTGGTACTTTTTCTTAAAATTTGAACATTTCATTTTGCATGAATATCTTATGCAACACTCTTTGAAATTAGGAGGTACCAGTTACCATTTTAAGAAGGTAATAGTACCTGCTATCGCCCCTTATTGAAAGATCTGGCCTATCCTCTTTTTCATTCATGCATTCTTGTACATTTCTTCCAGTCTACAGAGTAATCTTTTACTATGATGATCAGTGGAAGATTTTAGCAAGCCGCAGTTATAAATATCTATATTTTGTTTGATTGCTTAGGTCATATTTTTGACAAGCGTTAAAGCTGATTTTGTGTTGTAACATGTATGGTCTAATTTCAGCCTGAAGGTGAGGACGACCTGAAGAAAATGCAATTAATGGAACTTGCCATATTAAACGGAACATATAGAGATCAAGCTAAAGCAATGATCCCAACTCTTACTCGTAAGTTTCGCAGCGGAATGCTGTTGAATACCGTTTGTTCTGATTGTTATTGTTCATAATTATTGTTGCCTTTTTTCAGCCCGACGGGGAGGACGATTTAAAGAAACGACAACTTATGGAGTTAGCTATCATAAATGGCACATATCGTGACACATCTAAACCCTCTACATCATCGGCCTCACAAACATCTACGACTCGTAAGTTAGGTGGCCTGTATATGCTGCCAAGTCGGTGTGCAGTGGATTAGCTTCCCCATTTTTTTTGCCTGTCACTTATATATCTTTTGCATCAGAATGAGGCTACACATCTTGGTTTTGTCTATAGATGCATGATCCATTTTTGCTATTACTTTTTTGGTATTTTATTTATTCGGTTTTAATGGTAGATTTAATATGCTGTCATTATTTCACACACTTTAGGGTAACCAGAGTTGCCTCCCATCTATGTAGAGTCTTAGCTATAGTCTTCACCTAGCACTTTCTTATATGGATTTTTTTTTATAGATCTCATAATATTCTTTAAGGTATAGATGGATGCCCTATAAATTCAGATAAATTTTATCATCAAATGACTAAATTTCAACAGAATAATAAATAACCTTTTGTAAATCTAAATTTGCAGAGAATACCGAAGTAATTTTAAAGAAAAATTCAAAATTTGTAGGTTTATTTGCTTATTGTTTGACATTTAATAAAATGCTATATAAATCTTTCTTTCTATTTCAAAATGAAGTAGAAAAGGGGATTTGAAGAAATTATAGAAGAAATTTGTTTAATAATATTACAAACTGTTATTAGTATGACAGACATCCATACCTTGTAAAATTTCACTTATTTTATCTACAGCACTACGTTCCTGTATTTTATGGTGCCGGGATTACATTTACTCTTTTCTTATATATCTTTTTCTCCACTTATTTCCCTTATATATATTTTTTTTACTTCATTTTCATACCATTTTTTTTTCTTAAATTATTTTTGATCAAACTATTTTTGTGTTTTTTCATTATATTACATTTGCATGAACATAAGATTATGATGTCGAAGGGAAGCATGTGATGGTTAGCTGGGATATTATTATTTGGGGAATATTGTTTGCATGACTTTATTGTAAGACATTTACTTTTATTGTTTACTGTTGTTTGTGATTATGTAACTGCATTGAACTGGTAGATACTTCTTGTAAAACAGCCAAACCTGCTGACTTCTTTTGATCTCTCTGTGTCAATTTCCAATTTTAACAAAAAAAAAGCCATTATTTATGGATGCTCTGAACCAATATCCAGTGGTTGTGCAATCACATCGACTTTAAATGGTTGATTGATTGATTGATGTTTAACGTCCAGCAAGCAATTTTTCAGCTTTATTCAGGACAAGAATAATTTTAACGCCACGGGGCTCGGAAAAAGGAAATGTGATGGGTAGGGACGGATAATTTTGCCAGTGCAACAGGTCTCCTATGGACCACTCATCATGAGCATAATGCTCATAATGAGCTGTTACACTGGGTTCTTTAACGTGCGAAGAGGGTGACAATCTTTCAACACGGGACCTCGGTTTTATTTACGTCTCATCCGAAGGATGGGTTGGTTGTCAATTTATACATCCCGCACAAACGACGGAAGCCCCTTCAAACCGAAGAAGCTCTCGGTCCCATTTCTATACCCCGGTGTTCCCGCGGGGTTGACCCCTTTTAGAGGACTAGTGCCTCTAGGACGGAGAAACCTGGTGCCTATTCTACCCCCGGCACACCCTCTGGGAGGGGGTGACTTTAAATGGTCCCTGCAAATTGTCATATACAGCAAGCTGTGATTTCAAATACAGTTAGACCTAGTCGCGTGGAATTTGAAGAGACTGATTTTTATTTTACGTAGAAATAACGAAGTATTCAAGTTCTGTGTGATAAATTTAGATAAAAGCTTCTTCCGACGTTCCAAATTTATGCATCATCTTATTCAAGGAAAAATCTTGTCAAGAGTTCCCATGTAGTCCCCTTCAAATAAGGCCACCCCTCCTGCAATGAAAAGTGACCTTATAAAAGAGATGGCCTCTTTTTGAGGGGAACTATTGAGGAGTATATTAATATCTTTGTGCATTTGGGGGGGGGGGGNNNGGGCTTATAATAGGGGGACTACTGTCTATGCCATGAAATTTCTTTCTAAAGACTTAAGAAAGCAGGTTTTACTGTATATTCAGTCTAATGCAGTGTTGTTGATAATGTCTTGGAACCATGAGAATTTTGTATATATATATCGTGTTGTTTTGACTTGTAGATAAATGAATTTGATAAATGCCAACAGCATCTGACACTTACAAATTTAAAAACAGTGCTTTAGTCTACAGATAATCATTTAAAATTATATTTAGAAACAAACTTTTCCCCTGGTTTCAAATATTTCAGATTGTTATTTGTATTACCCTTGCATTCATTGATGTTTTTTTTTCTTCAAAATCTGTTGACTGTAAACCTTGCATAGAATTAATTCTTGTAAATATGAGAAAGGGGGGTTTGGAAATCAAAATTATGCAAAATAGTATAATTTTTTTTAAGGTTTACAGTCTCAATAGGTTTTATAATGTTGACTTAAGATTTATTAAATATTTATATTTTAAAGAACTAAAGTGTCAGTATTTTTCAGAAATTTCCATCAATAAATGGGATATTCACACTTAATATTGCAAAATAAGAAAGAAGTTTGAGCAGTATTTTTTTTCTTCATATGTGCATGCAGATGACAGCGTCTTTTAATTAACTGACATTGTTAACCATTGAACTACCAAAGTGCTTTTCTGTTTATTCCTACCAATTCTTTACCTCTGTTCCTCAAATATTGTATTTTAAGAAAAATAATTGAGTAAAAAGTATCGAGTAAATTTCATTTGATGTGAAATGAATGTATTTTTTAAGAGTAATATTTATAATAAAATAGATCAAAATAGCTTCAGAACAGTCTGTGCCAAACTAGCCTGAACAGCATTTTGGAAGAAGTTTTTCTATTTGATTGAGCAAATTTTATGCAATTTTTACTAGCCTGAATCAATTTTTACTAGAATAGGGCATAGGGCTAGTGGTTTTTGGTGCAGACTGTCGGAACAAAAAGTACAGTATTTGAGAAACTTTTGAGGATAGAATTGTGTAGGATGAAGCCATGCAAAAAATACATTAACATGTCTGTGATTTGATTTCTTTTGATTTTTAGTGGATGGTAGAATGATATTGACCTCCCAAATTGCCAATCCTTTTGCTACACTAAATGGAACAGGGATAGACCCTACTCGAATGACTAGCCAGGGTGCGTTACATTTCATACTTTATCTCTAATACCTCATCAGATGACTACTAACTAACCCATTCTATTTTTTATGTATTTTAGAAGAAGAAAAAAATTACATTTCCGAAAGTTATTTAATGGTTTTGTAGGTGTCTAAGGCAATGATACAATTTGTTCAGGCTACGATATAGCTGAAATATTGCTAATGTTGGCATTATGCACCAATCAATGTTAGAAAGAAAAAAAACACAGGTCAATAGAATAATTACTAACTTGAGTTGTTAATAATGGAAATTACAAATACATGTATTTGAGTTCAATATCATGCATGTACTAGTAAGCTAGACTTGCAACAAGTTCCTTTCTTATTAAGAATTCCTTCAAATAGAGTGTTGCAATGAAAGTTGAAATCTTGACTCCACTTATTTTGTGGCAAGTCGGTGGTTTTTGTCCGGGTACTCCCAATTTCCTCCACCAATAAAACTGACCGCCATGATATAACTGAAATATTGTTGAAAGTGGCATTTAACCCCATAATCCTAAACCTATTTTTACTATCCACATGATAATCAGTAAAAAAAAATGATGTCAGTCAAGATTTTATATTTCATAGCAGCAATTTCATAACGGGATAATTAATAAGAAAGAGAATTATAGACAGTCTATATGTAACCCTCCCTTTTCCAAAAGATTTTCTAGAGATTCTGATAATATTCAGAGATAGTTGCGTAGCAGAATCTCAACAAATATAAGAAAGAAATCAAGCTATTTCATGGTACATGTAATTGAATATTAACCTTGTTTAACTTAGATATACATTTTTTGTATTTATATCTATGTTGCTATTCTTTGTACTCTAAATGAAAAAAAATAGTTCATAACCTTTAATGGTGGTAATATCAGAATCTTAAAATTTATAGGTAGAGTTTTGTTCCATATGCCCCCCTTATAATATGATCACCAGTAGGCTTTTGATGACTTGATTACAAATTTGAACAAGCACGGGGTATGAGGTATTCCTCTACTTCTTCTAAAGCGTACTGTAGTATGTTGTAAGTAGCAAGGAAGTAAACATAATATGGTTAGTTATTCTCACTCTGTGGCTTTTATTTGTTGATTGGTAATCTAAATTGTTCATGTGAAGCCCTAAGTCTGTTATACATCAAAATCTCAGACTTTATCAGTGCTCAATTTAATTATACTTATATTACTGAAGAAGTATAAATGAATAGAAAAAAAATTAAGAACATATGGGGGTAAAAGTAAAGATGGTGGTTTTATGTAAATAGAAGAATTTTTCTCCTGCTAGAAAACTGGATCTGGTGCTTAATGTGTGCTCCATGTGTGCTCCTTTTCCACCCCCCACCCCCTCCTTTTTTTTTAAGCTTAGAAAAAGTTGCGGGTCCAATTATGTATGTACACACTTGATATTTATTTTTCTATTGGTTTATCTTTAATTATCCTATTACCATTTCAACTTATATTTATGATATAATTATTTGTTCCTTGAAATTGGATTGACAAGGTTCCACAATAAATATATACCCCATTTCATTGTATATACATATTTCACATTCTTTTACAGAGGACGGAAGAATGGGTCCATCACTGTTTTCAGGCATGTCACTAACGCATCCATCATCATTTTTTGCAGAAGCTCCACGAATGCTTACATCACCATTAACGGGAATGCAACAAACACTACGATCACCGACACCTGCAGGTGCACCTCTCATCTTAGCGCCTAGAATACCAAACATTGCCACGAGTTCAGCCGGTCTGATCAGTGGTCCACCGCCGCCATTAGTGTCACCGTCGGATGCCAGTGGTGCCGCCAGCCTGATATATAACCCATACAGTGAATACCCTTATGGATTTGCCCCTGCAGCATCAATCATCGAGTATCCCAGCCCCCTTGACCAGACAGCTGCTGGTATGTTTTCTTTCGTGCGTTAGACGTTCAAGTGATTATTCTGTCATCATCAGAGTCATTCCATTTAACTACACCTATTGGCAGTCCCATAGTGACAATCAGGATTTTAATTTAAAGAAATCCCAATATTTTTTTTTACAATATATTTATTATATGTTTTATGTATATATATTCTACAAATTTTAAATCGTACCTATATATTTAAATGTACAACTTTTTGTATAAAGTATATAATTATTATCAATATCTAAAATTCTGTAACTCTTATATATATCTCTCTCTCTCTCTCTTAAGATTATCCTTGAAAAAAAATTATAATATTATTACAAATTATGTTCTATAATAATTTAAGGTCGATTGTGGTACTTGGCATGGCAAAATTACAAGATTTTCCTATGAAAAAAAGGCATTTCCTAAACATTCTTTACAAAGCTTATTTTCAGCATTGTTGAAATAAGTCCACAAAAAAAATATGGCTGGCCCAAATGAGATTGAAATAGTACATATATTTTGTGAAATTGTCTTCTTCAACTTGTTTAGACTGAACCAGTTTAACATGTAGGTCAAATATCCCATGGAAAAACATTTTGACATAATTAATATTCAAACGTTCATCGATGAAATTGAACTGACTATACCAGGGATAAGAAAAAATTCTTTTTGAACACCTGATATTTTTTAAGGTTCAAAGTGATATTTGCAAAAATAATTTGGGCATATGTTACACATCATGTGGATTTTGTGATGTCAGGTGCTTATAGACATTCAATTTATATAAACTTGTGTCGCAAAAGGAATACTGGGTCAAATAGACGGCAAGTACCAAACTCGACCTTAATTCTAGAACAAAAATTTCAGCTAAAATCTGTTGAATTATATGATAAATTTGGGCTTGAAAATGTTGCTAGGATACGAAATGCATCGATTTGAATTTTTTTCCTAAAACAATATTTAACTAAGATGTACAATACAAGGAAAGTAGGAATTTAAGGAAATTATTTCAGATGGATGGAATAAAACTAAAAAAAAATTCTCCCATCAAATAATAATTCTTACTGGAGAACATTTAAAGCATTGACTATAAAAAGTGAATGTTCCTTCACTTCTAGGTAACACTATGCACTGTATATTATGAGACTTGGAAATTTAGATTTTAAAATATGGTTGAACACAAAGAAGTATTTAAAGGGTTTTGAAATATCAAAATTGTAAATGTTGATCAAAATAGATCATTTGTATTTATGCGATGCAAATATTAAACATATACATATTTGGGTTAAAAAAAACTATGGCACTCGAAATTGTAACGGAAGTATTCAAAACCTGTTGTTTTTTTTCCACTTTCATGTGTTAAGTGTTCGAAAAAATATAATTTTAAATTTCTAGATCAACTAAGGCCATACATTTAATTTCTTGGTTCTCAGGCCCGCCCGCATGTGGAAATTCGTCGCCGCATTGCCGATTTTATTGGAAAAATAGTCTAAAAAAAAAAATTAAATGCGGTAGCGCTGTCCGTACGGAAAAAACAACCGCATCTGTTTTTCTCTTATATCGCGTGGTCGGTGAAACGCTTTAAAACGTATCATGCTTAAATGAGATTTAAAGCATCGCTATGACAATGTATAAATAAAAAACGTGTTTCCGTTTGACATTTAGACAAAAGATTTATACATTGCCATATTTTTCACAAAAAAAAGAAGACAAAATGCCTCCCTCATCACTTTTTACAGCAGTAAAAGGATAAAAAAAAAATGCTGCCCTCCCTCATCAATTTTGACAAAAAAGGGCCTGAGAACCAAGTAATTAACTTTGCATGGCCTAATATACAGTATAGTTACAATGCTCTTGGGGGGAAAGGGGGAGATAATTCATACCACATATTATCTTCAAGTTGATTGAGATTGCATTTTTTTGTTACTTTATTTACATGCCTACCAGAATGAGGATATTGACGGTATGTTACAGAAGTATAATGTTGTTATTTTTTAATTTTAATTTAGTCCCGGTAACCATTTAATGAAATATTCAAAACTGTTATGCAATTAATAAAATTTCCTTGTAACATATAAAATGTTAAAAACAAATTTAATGCATTTAATTATGTTCCTCGCTTGTTTTGTTGCAAAAAAACATTCCTGTTAGAATACTCAATACAGATGAATTATCCACGATAACATTCAATTTAGCCGCCACGATATAGACTGAAATATTCTTGAAAGTGGCATTAAACATTAGAACCCAACCCTGTTCAATTTATTCTAGTTATTTCTTTTAATGTAAATAAAAACAAGTGCTATAAATGAGAAATTAAAAGAATTTGAACATTCCAAAATTTATCAAGAGTGCTCAATACGTAGACTAGAGAGATTTTATTATATATATATATTTATTTGTGTATATTCAAGACTGTATTGAGTATAGCATTATTTAAAAAAAAAAGTTATTTATCAACTTTGGTTAACATTTCAAATGAGTATAACATTGAATTAACGTTAGCGAAAATTGTGTAAATTCAAGTTTGTTTCTTGTCGCAGGTAAAAAGTAGAACACGACGAGGTAGATTATAGCGTGGCTATTCACTGTAACAGATTATAAAATGTTTGGTGGTGGATTTACGTGTAAATAATAGGATTTTTAACTTTTTTTTTGTTGCCATTGTGTTTTCTTTTGTTTATTAAGATTAATTTCAGCTTGTATCCATTGTAATTAAGCCCTGTTACATCTCCTGGTTGTATAAATTAACCTCACTAGGGAATTAATATATTTTTTACTTTTAATTTTAATTTGACCTAATTTTAAATTAATTAATTTTAAAACAGTTGTAAATAATTGTTATATTGAGGAGAACATTTAATCCTATTAACCAGTTTGTTAACTTTCACCATTTAACAAGAATTAACAGTTTCCCAGCAATAAATCCCTGTGGCTTTAATTTAGAACCAGTTGTCTTTCAAATTTTTTTTTATACAAAACATCCAAAGTTTATTATTATTTGTTATTGTTGTTGAATTAATGATTACGCAATTGTATTTTTTTTAAACCAGGAGGTGCCAGTATTTTAGCCATTTTGATATCATGTGACCATGTGCATTTTTATTTGTTTTCAAAATTAGGTGCTAAACAATACTTCTAATGTAATTGAAAAACAACACAGAATATTGTTCATAATTTGTGTCATTCTCTATATATTAACTAATATTTGTCCATTTTAGCTAATCTGAATAAATTGTGGTACCATGGTCGAATGTTCTGTCATTATATTTATGGTAATTAGTGATATCAAAATGGCTGAAAAAATATCCTTCAAATTCCCTTCAGTTGTTTTTTTTTTTTATTATGAGCAGAACTCTATAATGTTGGGCTATTGTAGGTGCTGTACCTAAAATGCGGAGGGCAATCGAAGGAATGAGAACACACCCTTATGCTAGGGTATCACTCTCATAATAGATTATGAAAGGTTAGTTTTACTTATGTATTAAATGACCTTGACTTATATAGTCGGAGATCTATTGGATAAATTTAATTGTGTTAAAACAACCATTTGCGTGACAGAATGCATAGGTTAATTTTCACATAAGGGTTTATACAATAAGTCTAGAAACTTTCCAAAGATGTGACAATCAGATTTTATTTTGCAATTTCTTTTATTTCATGTTTTATTTCTATCGATACATATTTATTATATATATAAATACATATATATTTACATTTTTACGAATTTTATTAGAATATTTTTTATTACAGAATTGTAAGTGTATAATGTGTCGTTTGGTTCAAAACTTTTAAGTTGTTTTTTTTTATTCATTTAAATCAAATCGTTACGATTTGGTTCGATAATTTACAGAAAGTATTTCATATTTGATAGCATCAAGAATATGAATTTCAGACTGCAAAAAAATATTTCAATAGAAGACTGGATCACTCACTACTTTAATTATACAAACTCAAATAGAGTATATAATATGCATTGATGTATTGTATGCATCCCCTTACTACTCGTAAAAATATGGGGGAAATTATTCTGCTAACAATAAAGTTTTATGAATAGTGCTAGAAAAACATTGATCTTAATGTAGGTTTGGAGCAAGATCACATTTATTCCAATGCAGAACAGACTGTCAAGTCAAGATGGATGATTATTTATTAAGACACTCCCCCCCCCCCCCACACTTTTTTTTAAATTTTTTATAGCTTTTATAACTAAAGTGTAGGAATTTACAGTATATGTATAAAGTTATTGTTCTAATTTCTCTATTTCTAGTGTAGTGTCTTTAGATTGAATTATTTTTGGCAGTCTGGAATCATTTCTTTTATTTGTTTAAGATGTCTCAGGAAAAACAGCATTTATCAAAGAGTTTTTTTATTATCCACTGTTGCAATATTCAGTGTTGTGGCGTGCTGTGTTTTATTCAAACAATAATTGGGCTGATTGTTGATATGTTGGTATAGTAAAGGGGAAAATATTATCAAATCTTTTAACTGGAGATGTAAAGAATATTTAAAAGATAAAGAAACATTGCATGGACTGATGAAGGGGGGAAAAAAGTTATGAACTTTGACCTTTCTGTAGAATGAATGGATAGTGGCCCAATTTTGTTAGATTGTATTGTAGACATAAACATTCCATGATTTTATTCGCTCAAATTACATAAAATGATACATTTTACTTTATATTGTACAGATTATTGTTAAATGTTTTAGCAAAGACTTGATTTTATTGTCAAAACACGTGAAATGCGTGCAATTGTTATACATTTTTACATGTTTTTTTTTTTTTTTTTTATCAAATAAAGAAAATCCAAAATCACGAATTTCTGAATTCTATTACAATCCAGATATTGAAACTGTGATACCGTTTCAGTCAGCTTTTTACATAGCCGTCTTCATAATAAAGTGGTACAGGAGCTTTTACGTCATTCCAAGCAAACTGTCTCAATCTGAAAGATTCTGTTGGTATGGGAACACATGTAAACAAACAAATAATGCTTTGCTTGGTATATAAAGCTTCCAATTGAATGGTATATACAGTTATAATGTACATAATGTGTATAATAAACCCAATTATTAAACCAGAAGAAGTTTAAAAGTTTGCAATGACACAAGAAAATAGCTTAAGATTTTGTGTGCATGCCAAGTTATAAACTTCTTATAAAGACAATACGTTTTATTATTTTTTTTTAAGTTTTTGATGTCAAGATTTAAATGGCAAAACAACACAATTATTCTACAAATATCTTGTGTAGCTTCTAACTTGTATGGTTGGTGGATATTCTAATAATACATAGATTTGCACCTAAGGAATTAGTCACAAGTATTCTATAATAATATTATAGGCTTAACTTATCACTAATGCGGCATTACTAACTGTTTAGAGTTGTGCTGTAATAAAACTTTGTGCTGTGAGAAAGAAAAAAAAAACTATTTAGCTTGACCTTTGACCTCTGCTTGGTTCCTTCTATTTTTAATCATGGTCAAAGCATGTTAAAGATAATATAACTGAAATCTCTTCCCTCACAAATGTTGTTTGGACATTGATCAAATTAATCCTTTTTCTTTGAATATTTGGCTTCTTTAATCAAAGTATCTAAATTCTTCCCATGTTGAGCCTCTATCGGGCAAGCATGAGATTGAAGAGTCAGCACACTTCTAACTAGTAAGTAGTGTCTTACTAGTGACAATATCCGAATGATTCAGGTAGCTGTATTAAACTAACAAATTTCTTTTTTCTTTTTATTTTCACTAAAACTTCAGCTGCATTCAACTAACACAATCCTGGTCACAAAGATCCCATGCCTGAACCGCTTCCACTAGTAACCAGGGCTTGGTAGGAGTTTCAGTGCACCCGAGAATTCTCTTATTGTGGTGGGTATCCACAGAATGCTGAATAAACACTAACTCGGGTCATCATACTCCAAGACTAACTCAGGACCACAGATTCAATAACTTTTGTCCAGGATTGGTTGAATCGAATCCGTGCCAACAAAATTTATCACCAGTTAAGTGCCTGACTAACTGTTGTTACATTTATTATATTGTTTGTAATTATACTCGAGTTTAACATTGTTATGTAAAAAAAAATACTGCATTTATTCACCTCAGCTGATGAACACTTTGTTATTAACATACTGTTTATGTATATCAATTCACATTTATGGTTAAAACTTTAGACATTAATTTAGATATGTGCTTTTACTGTACATCAAATCATGTGGTGTTATATACATAAAAAAAAGAGGATCAAAATTCTGTCTATTGGACACTTGAAACAAATACAAATTTGTATGATAGTTTAGTGTTACAAATGTACTAAATCCCGCCATGATATAACTGAAATATTGTTGAAAGTGGCATTCAGCACCATCAAACAAACTAAATTGATATGAATGATTGTGAAGAATTTTGATCCTCTGGAAATAATGAATTTGATTTCTTGTTCTTTGAGACAGGAAAAAAAGTTAAGTCAAATAAGATTTTATTAATCCTAAAAGATGGGAAAGATCGTGTATATATATGTTTACAAAATATATAGAATTTGTTTAAAAAAACAAAAATTGAAAGAATTTTTAAGTGGAGGCAGAATGTGAAATTTTCATTATTGCTTGATGCAAGAAAATTCTCTTTTCTGAAGTGCATGAAAATCCAAGGAACAAGAAATCAAAATGATGTAAGCTTCTGAACAAAGTAAATATTCTTTGTTATTATGACATGTTTGTGATATTTATCATTTGTAACCAGTATATATTGCCATGGTAACAATCATGTGACGTCTTCTTTAGAGACATTTTTTTTTATTGTCGTTTATCATAAAAACCACACTTTTCCCCCCAACAATATGGCAAGCTGCATATTTAACCACATATATAGAAGAAAATCATATCATCAATTTTTTTTTTTATGAAAAGAGATTATTTTTTTTTACATTTATTGTATTGTTATTATTATAATTTTTTTTTTTTTGAAAATTTTGGCACAAGCTACTTAGAAGAAGATAATATTGGTATAGAGAACACTTTTTTTATTTATTTTTTTTTTTAAATATAATCTTGTACAATATGTTTATATAATTGGTGCTTAAAAGTACAAAGAATTCTTGCTTTCTCAGAAACAGAGGATGCTGTCGATTGCATTTAATTTTATATACTATATAAGTAGTCTTCCTTTCTCTTCTTAATTTTTGTCAGTGAAATTGATGTCTAGTTAATATGATATATTATATACATTATTATCATTTTACAGTTTGGTACATTAATTCAAATTCTTGAGAAATGATTTAAAACATAGTTTTAATCAAAATCAATAAATAAAATTTGAAGATTAAAATTGTTCAAAATCTGTTTCAAAAATCATCAAAATTTAAATTAAATTGAATATCATTTTAGAACATATATTTTCACAAAAAAGCAGCAGAAGCATATTCAGTAACGAATTTTAAACATTTTTCAAAATATTAACGTTTTGTAAAAAGTAGATGATGTACCAGTTTGTGTAGTAGTTTTAACTCGTTGCTTTATTAATCTGATATTTATATAATAGTCGCTATGCAATGAATTGTGATTATTCTTACATGTATGTCATGTGACTGATGTATCATGTGATGAATGTATCATGTGACCTGTACATACTCAGAATATTTTTTTAGAGGGAACGTCTAAAACAGTTCATGAATCATAATATTTTGTCATAAATTGTAAATTAATATATCATGATCTTCAAACAGTAGTGCAGAGGTTGAAAATCTTATACAAATTATTTATTCAGTTGATCTTGAACTTCATATTTGCTGACTACTTTAATAAGGAGATAAAGTTAAAGCTTTAGTGTCGCTTTTATTTTACAAGAGAGTAAGTCTTATTGAAATAACGACCCTGTTGTAGGTGTATCTTAATTCACTGTATTTCTTTTGTTCGTTTAATTTTGAGCGATGTAGATGGTTCCTTCGATTTGGACATTAGAATGAACTCTTTGGAGTTTCTCATCATGAAAACTTGTCATTGATTGTGTTTTACATGACAATCAATAAAATTTACCATAGAACTCAATATGTGTATATAAATGTTCTGAAGACATGTGCGTATTCACGATAAGTTTCAGTTGAGAACGCCGCGATGTAGATGAAATACTGCTAAAGTTGGCATTAAACACCAATCAGTCAATACAGTTGAGAAAAGTAGAATGATTTTATGATACTAAACAAGAGATCGAAAAATGATTTTATAATACGACACGAGAGATCGATCAGAGAATTTTGTAATAGTGGTATATGTAATCTTTAATAATAATGATATGTACGTAGATCTGCTGCTGTTTGAGGGTCTTGATGATTTCTAATATGAGATTTATGTTTACAAGTGCAATTAATTGTACTTGTCTTGTACAGCATTATATAACTGCAATATGACTCACTTTTATATACAATAACAATTCACTATGTATGAATACTGTTGACCCACCTCAAGATCAAACTATTGATCCCCACCTTAAGATCAAACCCCCCCCC
>MJUT01061709.1:553959-570118 GCA_002080005.1 Gigantidas platifrons
TTTTAATTTAATGTATAATATGATAGTATTTCTGTTCTTTCTCATTCAAGTAATATATATTAGATAATAGAGGTTATTATTATCATAGTTTTTTTTAAAGATTAAAACAGGGTTGTATTTGGTTGTGTAGTAATATGTAAAATACTTTTAGAAAAACATCGAGCCATGTTCCAGGTAGTTTTGGGTCCTAGGAGTAGATCACTTTTAAGACTTCCAAAATAATTGGGAGAGTTGGGGAGGGAATCCTGATTTGTGTATTTGAAATTCCCAGGAGTAGATACCTTTTAAGACTTCCAAAATAAAAGGGGAGTGAGTTGGAGGGAATCCTGATTTGTGTGTTCAAAATTTTCAGGAGTAGATACCTTTTAAGACTTCCAAAATAAAAGGGGAGTGGGAGGGAATCCTGATTTGTGTGTTTAAAATTCCCAGCAGTAGATACCTTTTAAGACTTCCAAAAAAAAATTGGGGAGTGGTAGGGAATCCTGATTTGTGTATTTGACAGTCTAATGTATTTTCCTGCCTTATCATACATTTAACATAATTATTACTCTATACAAAGCATGATCATTTTGTAGATGTTGTTTTTTTTTTCTTGGGTTGATGTTTGTTTGTTTTTACAAGCAGATTTTGTTACAATAACTCTTTTTTTTAGGCATAATATCGTTGTTTATATGTACTAACTATGAATTTTAATATTTTGTTTATTTTACCATGGAAATACATACTGCTAAAACATAAGGTGTGTTTGATTACTTGGTCAGTTTTCATGCAACTTTTATTCAAACTTGACCCGTGGAGCTATATGAATATCCATAAGATTGGATGCCTAAATATCTAACTATAGTCTATTAATGTTGTAGCATGTATGTATTTCTATGAGTATTTATTTACTGATTCTGGCAGAGCATGATACACCACTTGCAATAATCGCTTCTTCTATTCAATTTCTTAATTCCGAGTAGTTCCATTATTTACCTTTACTTGCAATAATATTTTTTTTTTCTAAATTTTTTTTTTTTTTATAGAGGTACACTGTAAATGAGTCAGAATGCATCTTGTTAAATTGTCTCTGGCAATGTACAGTGATTAGGATTAAAATTTTGATAATGGGACATTTTCTATTGACATTCAGAATTTCAATGGGCCATTCTTTTACATTCTTTGTAAATATTTCTGATTTCAATGGGACATTTTCAGATGGAATGTGATAAATGGCGCGTGGCCCCCTCTAATCCCAATCACTGAATGTAAAACATCGAGTAATATTGTATTGTAACAAGCATGCTCTACAATTTTTTATAAGGGTAAACTATACTCTGCCAGTTCAGTATAATAATTTTTGTAGTATGATTGACAAAGAATCTCATAGATATATTATATTTTAAATACTCCACAAACATATTGCTGCTAATCTCTGCTGAAATAAAGATTTTCTTATCGTTTCTGTTCAATTTATTACTAACACACTTATTGCATGCATTTGTGACCTAACTTTCAGAGACACAAGATATTCAAAGAGTCACAACAACAGTATGGATTTAGTGGGTAGAAGAGGGGGGGGGGGGGGGGGGGCGAGGATGGGTCTCAAATGTTGACTTGTATTAAATCTCTTAGATTTGAAAGATTTTATTGAATAAAGGTGTGCATGTCCATATAGACCATTGCTTATCTTGAAAATTACGGTGTTTCTTATTTAAATTTTGTAAGTGGTATCACATTCAATAAAATCAATAAGTTCAAACCCTACAAAATTATGAATAAATTGATGTCAAAGGTCTGTTTGACTGGTAAAAATTAATATGCATAAATCAATGTTAAAAGTCCTTTTCACTGGCAGAATGTTGATTATTTTAATTACAAAATGATTTTAATATGTGTAATTAGCAGAAGCACAACTCGAAAAAAACTTTTTAATGCTGGGACATTCAGAGGGGTCGGGCATGAATACTGTTGGGACATCCCGAGGGGGTGGGGCATGAATACTGTTGGGATATTTGAATATCAGTGTCTCCTCTGAAAACCATCTTGAATGAAAACAGTTTAATGATTTATCCTTGTTATTAATTGCTTGATGAGATGATTTGAGCTTAAACTAACTCCTGCTCGATCATATATTCCCAGAGTATTCTCATTCATAGTCCAATCCTACCAATACTTAGTTCACACATATAGCATGGAGTGGGACACATGTTAAAGAGGTAAGTCTTTCTATTGGAGAAAATCATTGTGGTTGATTTTTTTTTTTTATCTCTCAGAAAATAACAAATCATAGAGAACAGTCTTGACATTTTTTTTGTATTAGAAAACAAATCATACAGAACAGTCTTGAACACATAATATTTGATAAAAATAAAAATGGCAGCAAGAAAAATCAGATGAAATCAATTATATAATCATCTTTACTCATATCTATATCTGCATTTATTATTATTGATAGTAGCAAATATTTTTACCTGGCTCAGGATTGACATTTAAAAAAAAAAATTCTACAGGCATCATTTGTAGAAAGACCCATTCGGAACCCTCTATGAGCCCCCTTTCATCACTTTTAGAAAGACCTAATTGGAACCATTTTTTGAGCCCCCTCTCAAGTACTAAGTAATTGTTAATTTGGCTACTCATTATTAACACATTTCTAACCATTTTAACATGCTTTGAATGTTCTGATTTAATGGCATGCCTTTTGAGAAATCCATTTACATACTGACACAAAATTAACTGTTTCATCTAATAGAATATATTGTACATTAACATGACATCATAAACAGTTTGTATTGCCCCCCCAAAACCCATGTGCATAATTGTAATGCCAAATTTCTTTTTATACTAAAACAATATTTTAATATGCCAAATTGATTGGAAATAGGAAATTGTATAGGGGTTCATTTGATTCTTGTGTTATGTTAGTTTTATGAGCTCTTTTTAAGTGCAAAGAATTTTGTCTTGAATTAATATATTTTTTTTCTCCATTTTATCAAAAGGTTGATTTTTGTTTGTATCCATCTTATTAATGAGCAGAAACAATCAATGCAGGAAAAACAATCTTAACTGAGTACTGTTTTTTCTTAAGTTGTCTAAGTATTTTTTGTTTGAATTTAAGTCTTTATCTCTGATTGAAAGCTTCACACCACAAGCCATTCTAACAGAAATGTGGAAATAATGAAAATTCTTTAAAGAAGCAAAACCTTTTATAGAAACTGTGATTATTTTTTTTAAAGAAAATTATTTAAGTGCCATTTCATTCTTTAAGCAACATTATTGTTGAGTCTTGCCAAAAATTACCTGCATGTTTTAATAGTGTTATTTCTATTCTTAATACCAGTATAATGCTCACTGCTTTTTAAAATAACCCTTTTGGGGAGATAACTCAGTAAGTCCCATAAACAATGGATCAAAGGGGAGACAACCATGACATTTTTGTGCTCACTTTGACAGTGATGATTTTTAGTCAGTATTTTATTTACAATTGTTGTATTTGGCCATTTTTGTCTTGACATCATGTTGAATCTCATCATGACTTTAATGTGTGTTGCCAGGGCAACATGATTATATTATATTGAGAGAAAGATTTTTTATATAATTAAATTAAATTGTGAAAAAAAAATAAGTGGTGCCTCTTGTGTTTGATGCTGACAATATATTAGACAATCAGTGTTTATTATGAAAGCATCATATGGATCTGAAAACAGGTAAGTTAAGTGATGTGGAAGCAAAAGTGATGCTTAATCCACTTTAATGTTTACATGTGGGCAAAGTACTGGGAATTGGTCATCATAGTCGGATTGATAAACCTGTAATCATCGACTTATGCAGACATCAATTGATTGTTGATCACCCTGTTGAGAAATTGTTTTTTCAATTTCATTTTGCAAGAGTTGTTGCCCTTTTTAGCTCACCTGATCCAGGCTCGTGTGTATTGTGAGCTTTTGCTATCACATGGTGTCTGTCCTTAGTTTTTCACTGAAAAATGTCTGCAAAACCGCTGAACTAAACTTTACTTTTCAAGTGTATATCCGACAGTCACGCCTCCATCCAAGATGGCCACTCGCTGAAATAAGAATTTCTGTAATTGTCCATTACTGCTTTCCTTTGAGTCGCAAGCTCCAATTTGAATTGCATATATATGACAAGAAAGGGACCTTCGTGGTCAACTACCTGTGTAATCGGTGCCTATCACCACTATAAAGTTGTTTGTTCGAACCCCGTTAATGGCGAGATGTAATCGATAGAGCATTATGTGATAAAGCCAGGCAGTAACTTGTGACAGGTCGATGTTGGTGGTTTTCCCAGGTACTGCGGTTTCCCTCGAAAAATAAAATCAACCGCCGCCATATAACTGAAATATTGTTGAAATTGTCGTTTAGCACCATAAACTGCAACCAATCAAGCTTTATGATTTTAGTTGAGACCATTGTATGTTTTCTATCCACACGAAGAACCGTTACCTTGTAGAAAGTTTATTTGATTTTAAAAGGACCAATAGAGTTCGATTTCAGACGGGACGAAATTGTAGAAGGCTGATGCACAACGAAGATGAATGCAAAAAACGATTCAATTAATTCTCTTGGTTCTTTGGGCCAGGTGAAGAAAACAAAATCTAGAAATTGCATTGCTAGTCGCATGCCCATAAAGGCAACTATTGGATGCCCGTAATATCTTTTAGATGCGATGGCATATATCAAAACTTTGCACCCACTAAATAGTAGGTGTATCGGTGGATTTCTTCAACATTATTTTTAGCAGAATTTTAGCGTTTCATTGACGTGTGGTAAAGGTAAGTTGACATGACACGATTTTGCACTAGAGTAGTATTTAAAGTACAACCGAATACAATTGACATGTATCTACAATGATACGTAAGAAGAGTTTAAAGATACCAAAGGGGTTGTCAGAACCCGTAAATCAGAAATGAACAAGACAACACAATGGCCAAAAGAAAAGGACACCATGACAAACGACGATTTACAAAGCATACACATAAATATCGAGTAACAAGAACCCCATTTAAAACCGGGAGTGAGCTCAGGTGCTACTGAAGGATAAGCAGTTCCTGCTCCACCAGTGGACCGTCGTGTTGGTCTAGTTACAAATCCGGTGATAAGTCATGATAATTTTGTCGGAAAATGAAGGCAGTATTGGCATATATACACTCCGACAAAAGTTAAGCACCACCCTATATTTTTATCGATATATTTTTTTACATCAATACTGTTAAAACAATAAAATAGATATCACCATTTTTCTTACACTTCTTAAAAGACTACACCAGGGGCTCTAAAATTACCAATCTATGAAGTATTTATCATCCTGAAAGACGTGATTATGACGTGGCAAAAATGGGGTTCAAAACAGGTCCTGGAAAAACGTAAAACCAGTTAGTTTTTAACATTGCAGTAAAATGCAGTCTTCAGATTTTGAGAACTTTTAAATGCATCTATTGTGCGTATGTGTAAGGCATAAAAATCAACGAGTATATCCACCGCGTTTATTGTGAAGTTCTGTAACATGCCTCGTCATGCTTCGCACAAGACGCCTAAGCCGTTCTTGGGGGAACTGTTGTCACTCCTGTACGATAGCAGTTCTTAATTCGTCAGTATTTTGACATTTTGGATTACGTTGGTTAATTTTTCGGCCTATAAAGTCCCATACATGCTCTATAGGGTTCATGTCTGGCGCCATCGCAGGCTCTATGTGGCCTAGCGTTGTCGTCCATGAACATTGGCCTGTCAGCCAACGCATGATTGTCGAAATGGGGGACTACGCGTGGAGCGAGCACATTGTCGCGGTATTTTTGGCCTGTCAGATTACCATCAAGAACCTACAAGTCCAACTTACAGTCAAAGGAAATACAACCCCAGACAGTTGCACCCCCACCCCCAAAAGCAGTTGTGCCCAAAATGTGGTTGTCCTGAAATGAAGTGTTTCGTTGGCGCCAAACCCTTGCACGACCGTCGGTAGGGCGTAACAAAAAAACGACTTTCATCAGACCAGTGGACCCGTCTCCATGTGCGAATAGTCCACCCCAAATGATCATGTGACCAGTCAAATCGAGCATGGCGATGACGTAATGTCAACTGTGGACGTTTTATGGGTCGTCGCGCTCGCATTCCCTGGTGGTGGAGGCGTCTGATTACAGTGAGTGTGCTAATGTGGCCTCCAAACGCTAAATTACCACGAAGTGCACCAGCTGTACTGAACGGCCGTTGCCGCGCCCGTCTGGATATGAACCGGTCCTCTCTCGGCGTCGTTTTGCGAGGTCTACCTGCACGTGGACGGTCAGTAACATTCCCCGTTTGACGAAAACGCTGCATCAGTCGTACAATGATGGAATGGTTAACCCTGAAGTGGTCTGCCACCCTTCTATGGCTAAAACTACCGTTATGCATGCCAACAGCTTGCCACCTTGGTTAATTTTCGTCGCACCATACCAAACCAATAGAAAATGAAACTTGAAACTCTACACAAAAAAAATCAGCTTTCGTTCGCCAACACAAATGTTGAAAAGTACACGTGGCACTTTACACACCCTGTCATATACACATAAATAAAAATCGACCAATAACCTGTTTCACAGGTAAGTAAGTAACGAAAACAGCAAACTGATTTGAAATAAGTTCATTATTAGAAAATATATTATTGAAACAAGTCAGGTGGTGCTTAACTTTTGTCGGACTGTATATAAAAACAGGATTGTTAGATAGAATTGCTAAACTTTCAAAGGAATTGGATAATCATTTTTCGTCTGTTGTCCGTAGTTTCGTCGTCGTAAACCTTTCACGTTTGTTCACCTATGAAACTAATGGCGGAAGTCGTGGTGGTCGTATAGTAGTTGGATCTACAGCTACCTATGCAATCATTGCTATAACCACTAAAATGAGTTCGAATCCCGCTCGTGACGAGGTCTATTCGATACATTATATGATAGTTTGTCAGTAACTTGTGGTAGGAAAATGGGTATTCCGTTTCCTCCACCAATAAATCTGACAGTCGCGATATAACTGAAATATTGTTGAAAGTGACGTTAAACACTATAATCATACCTCCCCATAAAACTAATCGGCCAATTGGAACCAAACTTTGCAGGAATGATTGTGAAGTCCCTTACAAAATAAAACCTCGTTTCGTCTTGATAAAATAAACGGGCCAATTAATGGTTGATTGGCTGAACATTTTAAGTCTTCTCTAAAAACTAGTTGGCCAATTGGAACAGAACTTTGCAAGGATATCTGTCTATTCACGACTAAAAAAAAATCCCCATTTCGTCCTGATCCAGAAAACATGGCCGCTGTAGCCAATTCTTGGTTCTTAAAAATCTTCCCCCCTTAAACTATAAGCGTCCAAATTATTTGAAGTTTGTAAAAAAAATCATCTATGCGAGGTCTTCCACAACTGCTGATGTGAGTTAATTCAAACTGTAGCGTAACTGCGGAAGTTTAGATCATAATGATCTTTGGTCACAAAAAAGCTACGGTTCGGCAGCTAAACCAGACTTCATGGCCCGGCACTAGCATTATTTGGCCTAAATTTCTTATAGTTAAAGGGTTATTGGTGTCTTCCGTCATATTTTTTTCAGCTATATTGCCACTACCATACTTGTGGAAAATCCCGGATGGCTCAATGAGTTGGGTCGTTGGATCTAACAGCTCATACAAGCCTATCGCCAATACGGCGTGGGTTCGCGCCCAGATTTTGTAAATTACAAAAAGGGTACACTCGACTTGCAACCGCAAGTGATAAAGCTTACCAGTTGCTTGCCCAAGGTCGGTGGTTCTCCCCGGGTACTCCGGCTTCCCCCACCACTAAAACTGATCGCCATGATATTGCTGAAATATTGCTTAAAGTGGCGTTAAAACACCAAAAATCAAAATCAATCAATCCTATTGATAGAAACAAGACTAGTGACTCATTCAAGTGCCTGTGGTCAATTATGTTTCATAGAATCATTTGAGAAACTACCTTCGATAATGGATTGACGTCTTTTGGATTCTCCAAGAAATGTAGTTAGTAGGTTGTACCCGCAAACCCATTTTGATAGGATTCAACACAAGGAAAAAAATTTTCGCGGCGAAAGGGGAATTACTCTAAAACAACAAATGAAAATGGACCTCGCTCTCATTAGTAGCAATATTTATTTTAAATAGAAAACAACCAGTTGAAGCACAGGCAGCTAGACATTATGTAAAAAAAAAAATAATAATAATACATGCAGTTCATGTTAACAAAAGAGTGTCTTGTATACAAGAACGAGTTCTACCAACCGTTTGCTACAGACGATGCAACACACTACGAGTTATCAAAACAAACTTGTCTCAGCTGTCGTTTGTCTAGTGAAATATTATAAACATTACAGATTACGGGAGATTACAGAGACATTTGACTTATCTACCATTAATATTGATGTTTCTCTAACAATGCTTGAGAAAAATAATCAGTAGTACACTAATATAAACACAATCCGGTATTGGTCATGCCAGGGGTCATACTTTAAACCTGCCGATCAAAGACGAGCAATGCCGGATTTACCTATAGGCTCGACAGGCTGAAGCCTAGGGTCTCAAAATTTAGGGGCCTCCGGCCAAGATGTATAATATTTTAACACTGTTATTGGATTACATTTATGCTGTCATAACGTAGTGTACTTTCGAAACAACTCTTCAGTAATTTTCCTTACACTGTTGCACTCCATTTCAGAATATTGCAGAATTTTAAAACATCCCTTATCATCTTCGCCTTTATTCAAATTGATTAAACACGCTTCCATCTTCCTCCAGTCGTGAAGGTGGGGAATTGGGAGGGGCATCACAAGTGGAATAGCCTAGGGTCTCTCTTTATCTAAATCCGGCACTGAAGACGAGCTTTCCAAATCTTGAGGTATTACAAAAATGCTGATAGCTGTTGTTCGACTGGTCAATATATTTGTAAGTTATGATGTCAGTGTACATCAAACCGGGTTTATTGTGTCGGATAATGAAAAACAATTGCACATACATATTAGAAATTTTAGCTATCAGCAGACATCAAACCGGGGTTTCCTGTGTGACAGTTGGGCTGTTGTACATTATTTGGTAAAACCATTTACTGGGCAGAGTGTCAAATGGGTAGATGAAATGGATTGCACCCGCACCTATTGACGCGTGGTGGCGCTCGTGTACTATCAGTTATTCGTTCGGAACGTTTGCGGAAATGCTCGGACGTCTTCCTAACGGCTGATGTTTGATTATTAGTAGCTCTTTAATAATCAATATTCATTCCCTATAAATATCATTTATATAATTGTACATATCACTAACCCCCTTAACACAAATATAATTTGCTATTTATATGATCCACAAGTCTATCGCAACTTGTAATGGCGGAAATATAACGAACGGCTCCGATGCGATCCGGGAGAGTTCCGAATGTATAACTGATAGTACACGAACGCCATCTATCGTAGAAAATATCGTAGGTGAAAACCATTCAATTGAAATTAGAAACACTGTTAAACATTATGTCTTTCCTTCAATTGATCTCGGAAACCCTATGAACAGAATGGCGTAGCGCATTAATGTGCAATGTCTGAGAATCTTTCTGGACATTTTATCCAAATTGGAATTCTAATATTTTGAAATCCAATTATTCCATGTCACAACTATTGCTCCTTTTCCTCCGGGAATGTACCGCATCGATGGTGTAGCTTGTTCGCCTCGAGTGCAGTAGAGTTGAGTCACGGTCTGGTCAAACCAAAGATTATAAAATTTGTATTTGTTGCTTCTCCACTAAGCACTCAGCATTAAGAAGAAAAGCATATACTGTTTATTTTGGTTCGGAATCAGGATAATGTGTCCGAGTGGGCGACATGTCAACCCGCGAACTGTTGTTTCAGTGAGGTAGTGCAATTTACTTTCAACTAAGCGTGTTAGTCTAGTATAAAGCGGACATCACTACCATCTCATCGAATCTAACTGGTTCTCGCAATGATATAGCTCAAGAACTAGACTCATCAATCACCTAGTCGCTTACTCTTGTTCCTCCAGACATGTATGGCCTGCTTGATACGTTTCCAATAAATAATACTGAGGTTTGTGAGTTTTCCGGTGAATTTTTGAAGTATGAATTCAAATATGTTTTTTTTTTTTAAATCAAGTTGTTCCAGAGGACAGCTATTGCAATTCTTAATCCAGAAATATATGGTTGCTAGATACCTTTCCAAAATTAAAAGTTCGGAGAGTCTTTCACGGTTGGGGCTGGGGTTTTTCAGTTAGATCGTGGCGGTCAGTTTTATTGGTGGAGGAAACCGGAGACAACCTCAGACCTGCCGCA
The DNA here is from genome assembly GCA_002080005.1 of Gigantidas platifrons. NCBI lineage: Eukaryota > Metazoa > Mollusca > Bivalvia > Mytilida > Modiolidae > Gigantidas > Gigantidas platifrons. The sequence continues at coordinate 564,262 of MJUT01061709.1, forward strand.
ATGTTTGTCACTGACAAAATTTATCACAAAATGTTGTATCGAGTACACCTCGCATGAGCGGGGTTCGAACTCACAACGTTAGTGGTGATAGGCACTAATTGCATAGATTGTTATTTGTTATAAATCCAACTACCTTACGATCACGACCGGAGAGAGTCTTTCAGGATATTTACCAAAGTTGGAAATCAAATAGCGGTGGGTGGTGGGAGTTCGTTTTATTTGTATTTATTGTGAGGAATGTTGTGACACAATATAGGATCAGCAAGCAGGAAGTCCGTTCGATTTTGCAATGACATAGATAATTACATGTATGTATAATGGAGCATGTACATTTTTAGATCACCAGAGCCAAAGGCCCAAGTGAGTTTTTCCTATCACTTGGCATCCGGCGTCTATTTATCATCCGTTAACTTTTCACATTCTGATCTTCTTTTCAAAAACCACTGGGCAAAATTAGCACAAACTTGAATGTGATGCTTCTTGGATGGTTCTCTTCCAAAATTGTGTACGATGACATTGTCCTACATTCAACACGACTGTCATGATTTCTGATTAGTTGAAAAATTAGAAATAATTGAAAATCATCTTCAGAACCATTGGATGGAATAAAAACAAATTTGGTCCAAATACTCCTTGTGTGGTCCCCTTTTAAAATGTGTCCGTTAACCCAGCCAATTATCCAAGATGGCTGCCACGGCTGATTATATGTAGCTTTCAGTTTTCCAGCATACTTAACCCTTTGGATGCCAAGCCCTTTTCACGGATCAGTGCCAAAGGACTTTTGGTCAAATTTGTTTACCGTGACGTATCAGTGAAAAACGTCATAACAGTACATGACCTAATGTAAAATTGTACGCGCGGTTTTATTTACCTTAAGGAAGGGTAAAATAGAAAATTACTAACGTATTTAAAAAAAACTGTTTGGGTCTAATGTTAAATTGCACACTTTATTGGATCTGTCAAGTAAATTTGCATGCGCGTTTATCACACTTTAATGGAATAGATGTAAAATTTGACATACGCTTTTGCCCTAAAAAAAACAAGTTTGTCGGTGATTTCCGGCGGGTCGGTGATTTCCCCGGGTACTCTGGTTTCCTCCACCAATAAAACTGACTGCCACGATATAACTGAAATATTGTTGAAAGTGGAGTTAAACACCATAACTCCCTGTTTTATATATTAACATTGAATAACAAATACTATGGAGGAAGCATGATAAATATTCACATGTAAAGTTGAAAGAATCGATAAATGACATGAGTATCTGTCTAGTCCAGCTCCGAGTAATATGTGTTGGATTTTAACCTTATATGAGAAGGTTCAACAAAGATATATATAACAGTGTTTTTTTCACCCGGCACGTTTTGTTTCTTTATCACGTTAAACTATCCATCAAAAATATATATTGACAAAAGCGATGAATGAGGAATTGTCAATATGTTTCTTAAAGTTCAATGCCGGTACAAGCACATGGCATGAACCCCTCATTTCGAAAATACAATTGCTCTTAAGCGTATGTTTGGTGTAGTACAGAGAATACAGTTTCGTTGTTTCCCCCTTTCCAAACGTACAAGTTTATTTCTGTTACCTTGGTTAACTCGCTGATGTCGCGTAATAACGTGATCGCCAGATAATATCTGTACAATATTTATAGATTATTATATGGCATTTTTCATATTATATGTGTAAGACTCAGATCGACGTCCAGTCTCTAATCGGCGTCCAATTCTCAAATATATGGCCGTTTTTCACTTTCTCAAATCGACGTCCAATTACGTCACTGACGTATACTTCATATGACTCACACCTGCTAGGACATGGTTTTGAAACAATGATGGAGAAGGGACAAGACCAGAGTCAGTACATTGTACATTCTACTTTAGCGGGCCCTAACCCAAATCCTAACTTAACCCTAACCTTAGCCCTAACCCTAATCCTAACCTTAACCTTAACCCTAAGCTTAACCCTAACCCTAACCCTTACCCTAATCTTAACCCTAACCCTAACCCTAAACCTAACCCTAACTCTAATCCTAACCATAACTATAATCCTAACCTTAACCCTAATCCTAAACCTAACCTTAACCCTAAATAATATTAATGAATGGGAAAATGCTAAATAACACACAAAACAAAACAAAACAACAACTTTAAGAAACAGATAAAAAAAAACATGCAAGACAAAACTGTAATTACATATTTTAAATAATGAACTAAAATTTATTTGGTTACTAATTTCTGAAGATAGGCTAATTATGTCATCAGTAGCAAAATTATTAGTTAAATTATTTAAAGAGATACACTTTATTAAATGGAGGGGTTGCTTCCCTCTCTTCATAATGATATATTATGCAAATTATTGATTGTATGTTTTTTGTTTGTTTTTGTCTCTTTGTACTTTAATACTCTAACTGTACTTGAACTGATGTACTTGTGTCTTTTGTTGTTTCTTTATATTATATCTGTAACCAATCAACCCAATCATATATGTTTATTCATTGTTTGATTATTCTGCTCAGCATTGGGCACTGTGATTAGTTAATAAAAATATCTGTATCTGTATCTGTATTTTTGATGACAAACTTTGATGGCCTATAGATACCGGTATGCGAGTTTGGAAAGGACGCCGATTTGAGAATATATCCTAAAATTGGACCGTGATTTGAGATAATGACGTCAGTAGACGCCGATTTGAGGAGTGGACGTCGATCTGAGTCTATCATATGTCATATCAACCCGAGACCTCCATATTAGCCCAAGGGCCGAAGCCCCATTATGTGTATACAGCCTGCCTTCATAAGATTTCACCAACTACCAGAAATCTGAGACACGGTTTTGCAGATAATAGGTCTAAGAACAACATATACCAAAACCAAGCCTCTAGGGGTACCAATGCAGGAGCTAATTTCATTTTGTGTCAAATATTGTAGTGGAAAAATCCCAAAAGTTGTAATTTTTCTCTTGGTACCCCATTTTCTTGAATAAAAGTCACAAATGTGCCATGGCCATGGGAACACTTCAGGATTGACATTGAATCATAAATCAACAATGATTTGACCAGAAAGATAGAATTTCTTCACACAAACTCTAAATATAGCTGGAAAATGCACACCCTGTGCAGTAAACACATGAAATTGGGGGAGAAGTTACATCACTCTGACCTAGCTTGAGGTTAACTGCCTACTAATAAGGTCAAAACTCCACCTCCACTGACCAGATTGAACCACTAATTATACAGGAACAGGAATCACCTGGAACCTTAGTTTGCTCATTATGTGTATTCTTCCCTTTTAGTTGGATTTTACTAAATGAAAATTATACATTAGATATTTTGAAATAAATTCCATTGCAAATAATTTATTTCTTTTGGTATTGATGAAAAGTTAGCTACATCCATGCTGCTTTCCCCTTCATTTAATGGAATCACCTCTTATCTCAAGTATTACTGGTCAGTGGTCATAAAACTATCCAATAGATAAACAATTAAGGACTGCCCACTTGTTTTTATCATCTCTGATTCAAGCACATGTGTTTGTTTACAAAACTAATTAAAAGTAATGCTCATTAATGGTACATCATATCTGAATTATTTTTTCATCTGTGTATCAAGAATATTATAATAAAATAAAAATTGATTAAAAAAAATTTTGATGAAAAAATATCAATTTTTGTATAGTATCTCCTTAGATATTTAATGTATGATTTATGTAAATGAATTTTCTTCATGAAATTTATTTAACAAATAATGTAGAATGGATTACTAGAAAAAATTTAAAGTTTATTGACATCTAAATAAAAATATATGTTATGAAATTCAATTGTTAAAAACTCAAAAAAAATCTGTTTAAATAAAGTGGCAATCACAACATGATCAAAAGATATTATTATATGCTTAATTGCAATCAAAACTATCACAGCTACAAACAATATTAAGTATGAATTATGGCTTCAAAGACTTGATATCCAAACAAGTAATATCTCAATTTCAATTTCTTTAGGCTTTCAAAAATTCAGTGAAAACAATTTGTCGGCTTGTGTAAAACACAACAAGCTCTAAAATTTTAAAATTTTAAATTATCTGACACAACTTTCAAGATTTCATATATGAAATTGCTTCTATGAAAGACTATCACCATGTCCTCATGATTCCGGATAAGATAAAGAAATATTTTATATAAACCAAAACATAGGTATCTCATGAAGATTTCTTATACAAGTTTAAAAAGAGATCTAAATTTCAATAAAGATATTATATAAAAATCAAAATGTGAATTATAATTTTCAGAAACATTTATTTATGATGCTGGTAGTAGAATAACAACATATTTTCATTCATACATATTACAAAATAACTGATAGATAGCAAGTTGTAATATTTGTAAAATTTTGGATTTTTTTTTAAAGAATATTCTAATGGGGCTTGTATCTGATATTTCTGCTTTTTATTTTGGTGCTGATTTTCCTTTTAGTATTGGATTATATGATAATTTTCATTACTTGGGCTACTATGCAACTTGTAATGGATATTTTATTAAGCCTATTTACATAAATTAAGGATTTAGTTTTCATATTTAGACTGAAAAATTATGTACATTTTTAAGCAAGTTTTTAGAATCAGAATGATTTTTGTTTTTTTATCTTCTGAATTATATATCAAGGACAAAAACATTCAAATGGTGTGAAATTTAGGAATGGTGATTGTTACATATAATTTGGTGTCATAAATAATACTTTAATAACACATTTCATCAGGGTAACTGCTAGTTTATTATCCCCAATAGACTTTGACTGGATGTTTGAAATTATTTGATATATATTATTAAAATGTGCAAATGTATGTTATGATATTTACTAATAGTATAAGATGGAATCAATATTGGTCATATATAGTAATAAGAGAGGACATATTTTATGAAAAAAAGGAAAATGAGAATTGCTGTTTATAATTTACAATGTACTGTTTGTTATTGCATGTAATGATCACATTAAAACTGAATTGTAATTCATAGTTCTGAGTAAGAAATATTGGACAGATGCACATGAGACAAAATAACATAAAACACTAATACATTGGTTGTCATGACATTAAATGTAATCGGTAATATAATCGATTACATTTACAAAGTAATTGTAATTTAATCGATTACATTTGAAAATTGATGTAATCGTAATGTAATGTAATCATGAAAATTGCAAAGTAATTGTAATGTAATCGATTACATTTGAAAGTAATTGACCCCAAGTCTGTTATGAGGTGTCTTCTTCGAAGTCCGGGGCGTTTTTATCTAGCACGAAAGTATACATGTATTACATAGAGATTAATACATGACCTTTTCCATATCAGGCGGGATATCATCCCGATACCTCCATATCAGTCTATGGGTCGAGGTATGGTATCCGGAATAATATGGAAAAGGTCATGTATTAATCTTTTTATCATATACTTCCGACAAATTGTTTTATGAAGCAAATAAATAAAATGAAATAATTAAATGAATTTTTATGGAAGTTTAATTGTGTATTCTACAGATACATTTTCAGAACACTATTGTCAAACGAGAGCATCTCTACCCTCATAAATATTAATGGCAACATTTACTATGAAGGCATTTTGAAACATAGAAAATATAGATGTGCTTCTGTAGTGTCGGTTTTTATTTACCGTGAATCATGATTAGGGCATTGCCCGTTAATCGTTTGTATTTAAAATCATTTTACGGAATCAGGATAAGGTATCCGAGTGGGGCGACATGTCTATCCGCGGATTGTTATTTCAGTGAGCTCATCATCATCATCATCATCTTCTCATTGAAAATTAACTTGTTCTCGTCATGATACACCTGAATATTTGCTGAGTT
>MJUT01061709.1:577009-587594 GCA_002080005.1 Gigantidas platifrons
TATACCACACTGATTATCATTATTTCTAGGGGGGATACCAACCTTTTAAACAAGAGGATAACTAGCCTGTGTTGCTATACCACACTAATTATCATTATTTCTGGAGGGATACCAACCTTTTAAACAAGAGGATAACTGGCCTGTGTTGTTATACCACACTAATTATCATTATTTCTAGGGGGGAAACAAATCTTTTAAACAAGAGGATAACTAGCCTGTGTTGCTATACCACACTAATTATCATTATTTCTAGGGGGGTACCAACCTTTTAAACAAGAGGATAACTGGCCTGTGTAGTACTACACTGATTATCATTATTTTTTGGGGGGGATACCAACCTTTTAAATAAGATGATAACTAGCCTGTGTTGTTATACCACACTGATTATTATTATTTCTAGGGGGATACCAACTTTTTAAACAAGAGGATAACTGGCCTGTGTTGTTATTCCACACTGATTATCATTATTCTTAGGGGGGATACCAACCTTTTAAACAAGAGGATAACTGGCCTGTGTTGTTATACCACACTGATTATCATTATTTCTAGGGGGGGGGTACCAACCTTTTAAACAAGATGATAACTGGCCTGTGTTGTTATACCACACTAATTATCATTATTTCTAGGGGGGATACCAACTGTTTAAACAAGAGGATAACTGGCCTGTGTTGTTATACCACAGTAATTATGATTATTTCTAGGGGGGATACCAACTTTTTAAACAAGAGGATAACTGGCCTGTGTTGTTATACCACACTAATTATCATTATTTCTAGGGGGGATACCAACTTTTTAAACAAGATGATAACTGGCCTGTGTTGTTATACGACACTGATTATCATTATTTCTAGGGGGGATACCAACCTTTTAAACAAGAGGATAACTGGTCTGTGTTGTTATACCACACTAATTATCATTATGTCTAGGGGAGATACCAACCTTTTAAACAAAAGGATAACTGGCATGTGTTGTTATACCACACTGATTATCATTATTTCTAGGGGGATACCAACCTTTTAAACAAGAGGATAACTGGCCTGTGTTGTTATACCACATTGATTATCATTATTTCTAGGGGGATACCAACCTTTTAAACAAGAGGATAACTGGCCTGTGTTGTTATACCACACTGATTATCATTATTTCTAGGGGGTACCAACCTTTTAAACAAGAGGATAACTGGCCTGTGTTGCTATACCACACTAATTATCATTATTTCTAAGGGGTACCAACCTTTTAAACAAGAGGATAACTAGCCTGTGTTGCTATACAACACTAATTATCATTATTTCTAGGGGGGTACCAACCTTTTAAACAAGAGGATAACTGGCCTGTGTTGTTTACTACACTGATTATCATTATTTTTAGGGGGGATACCAACCTTTTAAATAAGATGATAACTAGCCTGTGTTGCTATACCACACTGATTATTATTATTTCTAGGGGGATAGCAACTTTTTAAACAAGAGGATAACTGGCCTGTGTTGTTATTCCACACTGACTATCATTATTTCTAGGGGGTACCAACTTTTTAAACAAGAGGATAACTGGTCTGTGTTGTTATACCACACTGATTATCATTATTTCTAGGGGGATACCATCCTTTTAAACAAGATGATAACTGGCCTGTGTTGTTATACTACACTAATTATCATTATTTCTAAGGGGGTACCAACCTTTTAAACAAGAGGATTACTGGCCTGTGTTGTTATACTACACTAATTATCATTATTTCTAGGGGGGTACCAACCTTTTAAACAAGAGGATTACTGGCCTGTGTTGTTATAGTACACTGATTATCATTATTTCTAGGGGGATACCAACCTTTTAAACAAGAGGATAACTGGCCTGTGTTGTTATACTACACTAATTATCATTATTTCTAGGGGGGAGTGCCAACCTTTTAAACAAGAGGATAACTGGCCAGTGTTGTTATACCACACTAATTATCATTATTTCTAGGGGGATACCAACCTTTTAAATAAGATGATAACTGGCCTGTGTTGCTATACCACACTGATTATCATTATTTCTAGGGGGTACCAACCTTTTAAACAAGAGGATAACTGGACAGTGTTGTCATACCACACTAATTATCATTATTTCTAGGTGGATACCAACCTTTTAAACAAGAGGATAACTGGCCTGTGTTGCTATACCACACTGATTATCATTATTTCTAGACATCATGATATAACCTTGGTCTCCCCAGGTTTCTGTCCAACTGAAAATAGATAAGATTAAAATATGACTTTTTGCATACTTAAATTATCGTTAATGTAAAACCGAACTTAAATTGCCGTTAATGTCAAACCGAACTTGAATTACGTTAATGTAAATGCGAACTTAAATTACCGTTAATATAACACCGAACTTAACTTACCGTTAATATAAAACCGAACTTAAATTACCTTTAATGTAAAATCGAACTTAAATTACCATTCATGTAAAACCGAATTTAAAGTTCCATTAATGTAAAACGAACTTAAATTACCATTAACATAAAACCGAACTTAAATTACCGCTAACATAAATCCGAATTTAAAATATCGTTAATGTAAAACCAAACTTGAATTATCGTTAACATAAACCGAACTTAAATTATCGTTAATGTAAAATCAAACTTAAATTACCATTAATGCAAAACCGAACTTAAGTTATCGTTAATGTAAAATCAAACTTAAATTACCATTAATGCAAAACCGAACTTAAATTACCGTTAATGTAAATTTGAACTTAAATTACCATTAATGTAAAACCGAACTTAAATTACCGTTAATGTAAAACTGAACTTAAATGACCATTAATGTAAAACCGAATTTAAATTACCGTTAATGTAAAACCGAATTTAAAGTATCATTATAAATGTCGAGGAAAACAAAGCTTAGATACTGTTAATGTAAAATCGAATGTTATTTTGTTAATGTTTTCCTGATAATGGTTCGTATTCTTTAGTTTATAGAGGTTGAATTTCGGAAGTTTTAATATTGAAGTGATATCAAGTGAATCAGTGCACACATATATAACTTCTAATAGACATATACAGTCTATTGGTACCGTGTGTCCTGTGTACAGCAAAGTACAAAAGTCACCAGTCTAAGGCAGACTTTACTGTAGACACCTAGAAATTCAACCAAAATGTCCTATGTGTTTGGCTTATGTGTGTAGCCTTCCGGCTGTTAGCAATCCACTATAAATACATAAAGCATTAAATTAAATTATGTGTGTAAATTTAACAATGTATTGCATAGTAGGAATTCTAGTATAATCATAATATTTGTAAATTATTTGAAAATATCAAATTTATTTGTACTCGCCACGAAACCAGATGCTCACTTTTCTTCCTGTTTCTAAAGGTCATACAACAATGTATGTATATTGTCTATATATATATTACACTTCATTAAGCTTGCAATAAAAATCTATTTCACCTATTGAATTTATAAACAACTTACCACAAAATATAACTGTTACTTAAAACTGTCCAAGTAACTTTAAGATGGTGACTACCGGGTACCAATGTTTATGTTTCACAATAATTCTTATTATCTAAATAATAAATTTATATTTTGCTAATGGACTGAAAAAACAATAAAATAAATGGGAAAATATGTCCATAGGACACGGATACCCCCGCTTCCGTCTGAAGTAAACAGGCATTAAGGGAAATCAAGGGGCATAACTCCAGAACGGAAAAAGTGGTATAAAGTTTGTCATTAAACTTGGCCTTCCTGTTATGGTTCCTGACCTTGTGTATAAATTTCAAATTATTTACTAAAGGGGAATTTAAGTTTTGGGGCGGAAACCAAATACGGGAAATGTGGACGGAAGTACTATGGACATAAGTGAAACTTGATCCACCTAACGCCTATTAGCAGGGGAATAAAAATATATGCTGGTGGAACAATAAGACTTTACAGATTTTAATTACCTGTTTTTAACAAGCCAATAATCTTTGCCCGAGTCAGAATCTGTTCCATATCCTACAGCTAAAACACCATGGTCCAACCGTGAACTGCTACATTCTGGCTCATCATAAACACCTGTATTAAATTATTCTATATTCAACTGCTTTAAGGTACAGTATTTATTTCTTAAAAAACAGAATATTTTCATTTCAGTTGCTGTAATGCGTTTTTACAAGTTTAGAAAAAAAATATTGTACAATTTAGGGTTACAAGTGTTTAACACCACTTTAAACAATATATCAGTTATATCGTAGGCATCAGTTTTATTGGTGGTGGAAAATAAAAGTTATTTCAGAAAACTACCGATCTTGGCAAATCACTGACAAACTTCATCACAAATACATGTACATCTCCATATGTTCGGGAATCGAAGTCATAACGTTCGTGGTGACACCTACTGAATAACTGAGTGCAATCGGCAGATCTCGAGTTAAGTGAATCTGTTGCTCTCCTTTTACTCCGCAGCTGTATTACCTAATGTGATATTTTTCTACAGACTACACCTAATATTTCTTCACTGGAAGAAACAAGGGACAATCATGGTCATGATCGTATGATTGTTGGATTTACAAACTACCTATGCAATCAGTCCCTATCACCACTAGCACTGTGTGTTCGATACCAGCTCAGGTGAGGTCTACTCGATACAACATTATGTGATAAAACTGGTCAGTGACTTGTCCGTGGGTTTTTTTTCGGGTACTCCGGTTTCCTCTAACAATAAAACTGACCGCCACGATATAACTGAAAAATTGTTGAAATTGGCGTTAAACACCATAACCCTACCCTGACCCCCGGACGAAACACTGCACTCAGTGTAATATAGTGCCAAAGAGTTCAGTTTTCTAACTAAATGGTGACATTTAACAGATGTTTAAATTATGATCTAAAAGAATACTGGATTGTACATTTCAGCACGATTTATATTGCAAGAAAAAAACAGATTCAGACTCTCAAACCAGTTTATGACGAGAACAGCTGTATATTTATATCGCTAATGGGTTTTGATCGTAACGATTCACATTGTCACATTAAAAAACAGTTAAAAATCCTACATACTGCAGTGTGGTAGATCATGGGTTCAAGTCCCGGTCGGGTCAAACTGCTTATCCGTTAAACAAGCAGCATTAAGGAGTAAGAGCAAAGACTGGTTGAGCAACATGTCTAACAGCAGACTATTTCAGTGAACTAGCACAATAAAAATCCAGCTAAGCATATTGCTTATTTTGTGTTAAAAACAATCTCTCATTGTAAGCACTGATTTTTGTAAATGGTTATAGAGATAGGATGTGTCAATAAGAAAGGATGTGGATGTAAATGAAAACGAGAGAATATCCAATTTTACATGTAAATACAAAGTAAAGCAAAGTAAAGGAACAGAGTTTGTATTGCTCTTCTTCCTGTCACAGTAGGGTCTTCAATAATGAGCATATACTGCGTACCCTACAATGATTATTAAACTGCATCTAGCACTTCTTGATAATCACTACAGCTGGGCATATTCCTCATTTTGTCGTCGTGGCCGTGATCGCAGCCTGTGCCAAAAATATTTAGAAAAACTAGCACCAACAGTATTTTAGAAGAATTTTTACTAGTCCGAAACAAATTTTACTAGACAGGAGCATTGTGCTAGTTGTTTTTGGCGCAGACTGTGATCGTATGTTAGTTGGATTTATAACTACCTATGCAATCAGTGCCTATCATCACTGATGTTGTGAGTTGAAATCTCAATCAGAGCGAGGTGTACAACATTATGTGATAAAGTTTGTCAGTGACTTGCGACAGGTCGGTGGTTTTCTCCGAATCCTCCGGTTTTCTCCATCAATAAAACTGACTGCCACGATATAGCTGAAATATTGTTGAAAGTGGCGTTAAACACCATTAAACCAACCAATCACAAATTGTTTTGCAATTTTGACCACCTTCCTTTAAAAATCCTTACTGTATCTTTACCAGATTTATAATGTTGGAATGACCGGTGACTGGCATCAATGGCTACTGATACTGGACCAACTGTGGCCACTGCTGATTGTAGATCTGTTTCACTTTCACTTGTAACATCGGTATAACTTGTACATGTTGCTACCACCTTATTCTTATCAAACCTGCACCTCTTATCCTACAAAACAGATGATAAAATGTTCTAATAATTTGTACTTCAGTATTAACCATATTCTCTGAGATTTTTAGTCGTTGGTGTCAATACTTTGAATTAATACGTTTGGGCCACATTCTGGTATTCTATCAGCTTTGTTAGATTCGTCCAGTAGGTCAAATTTAGATCACGGATGTATTAGATAAGGCAATTAGAATTATTGGACCTAAATTAACCCTTCTCCACCCCCCCGTTTTTAGTGGGGTTCATGTACTCGATCTTTAGTTTTATGTGTATGTTTTGTAAATCGTTGTTTGTCCCTTTGTACTTTTTATTTTGGCCATTGTGTTGTCTGTTCTTTTTCAGTTTACAGATTCTGATTATCCCTTTTGGTATCTTTATGGAATTCTGATTACTCCTTTGGTACCTTAGATTTATGGATTCTGATTACCCCTTTGGTATCTTTATGAATTCTGATTACCCCTTTGGTATCTTTATGGATCCTGATTACCCCTTTGGTATCTTTATGTATTCTGATTCTTTAAACTGTTCTTATATTATTTTGTAAACAAATTGAAAATAAAACATTAATTTTTATTTCAGGATTTGAATTTGATTGTGAAATACAAAAAAAAATTGGTATTTCCAATCTGCCTTTGAATATGTTTGCTACTGCAAAATGAAAGGAATAACAGTGATGGTCAATAATTCCACTAATATCAGTTTTCACCTGAACCATGGAACACAAAAATGACTATGACATATGTCGTTAGAAATCCAGGTCCTGGCTTGAGAAGGTCTCAAAAATGTGGCAGGATTGAACCGGTTAATAGGGTCCCAACCCTTCCCCTCTGATAATTGATGAGTGAGTGAGTAATTGTTAATGCCAAGCTAGCTACATCATGGCAAGAAAATTTAAATGTCGATGAGATAATGATGCCGTCTGCTTTGTCCTCGACTGGATTTTATAGTGCTAGCTGACAGAAACAACACTCCGTCATCACATTATCCAGATTCTGAGCCAACCAGTCTTTGCTGTTACTCCATAATGCTGCGTTCGTAGCGGAGAAGCAACAAGTACCAATTGTATAGTCTTTGGTTTGATCTGACCATGGCTCAAACCCAATATACTGCATTCGTGGTGCGCACACTAACCATTAAACCACCGATGTGATCTTTGATAATTGGATTTTCAACGAGAATACAAATATAAACAAACCATAAAAAATATCCTGCACACATGCGTTCACTCAAAAGACAACACACTATCTCAAAAATATATGACAACATAAGGGAACGACCATTGAACTTGAAAGGGGGGGGGGTATGGTTTTTTCCTAAAAAAAAAATATTCTGATTCCCAATGTTGCTGAAAAAAATATTCTGATTTTTGTGGAGGAAAAAAAAAATAATCTGATTCAGAGATTTTGCCATATAACTTAAAGGAAAAGGACATGGTCTTAACAAGTTAGTGTGAAAATTTAAATGACAGTAAATAAAAGACATTTGTGTTAATGAATATTAAAAATAGTATACCGTAAGATAGAATTTGGTGATTGAAGTTGCCTGTAGCACCAAATAATGGGGATTGTCATTTTTCAAAACTCTTCAATGTGGAGGAGACAAAAGTCATAATCCATTCTTGGATTTATCCTGCCCGTGATGTAGTAAAAGTCGGTATATATCAGTATTGTACAGTTGCAATTTTATCATTAAAAATTATGTAAATCGTAAAATAACGTCGTATATTTATCTTTTGATATTTACAATATCATTATAACTTCATGTCCAGCATTTTATTGCACTAACGAAAAGGGAAAATGTGAGAAGAATTTTTTTTTGTAATTACCGGTCAGGACTATCCTTGTCAACACATCGACCAGTGACCACGAAAAACACGGGAAAGTACGACAGCATTGGGGACAAAAAAGAAAAAAAACATGTGTAAGCATAAAACGACTTAAAACTGACAGTTATTTAACCTACGGCCAATCACGTAAAACATGAAATTATACGTAGAACACCCGCCCCCCCCTTTTTTCACCGATACAAATAAACTCCTTTGTTTTATGAAAATGTAACATGGGATGGGAATATTAAGAACAAAATTAGAACGATATGCAATCATAAACATTGTATTGCAGTTGATCTGATATTAAAACATAACCAAACGGGCACGATGTTGAGAAGAGTCAGATACATGTTATATATTCAACTAACATGATCTGACTGCGTGACGTCACATGAAGAGGTGTCATGGCCGCTTACACTGCGACAGGAAATTCCAAATATTCATATTTTTAATTAGGCATATTAATGTTAATAAAGGTGTTTTTTGTTTAATAATTAGTTATTTGCAAATAAAAAGTTACAATGTATTGAATTATAACAATTGTTCAACTGACTGGCCTTTTCCTTTAATGTTAATTTCTGGAAAAAAATTTTGCTCTTTGCGGACAAAAAAAAATTCTAACTCTCATGTTGTCTGAAAAAAAAATTATGAACGAAAAAAAAAACCATACCCCCCCCCCCTGCAAGTTAAATGGTCGGTCCCTAAACATGGAGAATGCAAACGTCATTATATCTGAAAAGACTTAACCAAGAAATCTCTCAAAATAATTGTGAATGCTTTTAAATAAGATAACTATCCTCAATAAAAATGCATTTCATGCACAAACATGTTCTAGAATGTGTTTGTGTGTGTGAGTGAGATTGACTGTAGCTTCTATTGTATTTGATGTGTATCTATAGATTTACAGTATACAGATTTGAGTCTTGCATCACTTCAAACTTCATACCTTGGCTCTGTATGAATAATCTGATTCTGATTCTATTCCTCCCACGGCTGCAATATATTCAAATGCATTATCCATTAATCCTCCATCACACCCATTGTTGCCATAGGCACTAGAGCAGTCCACCAATTGTTGTTCACTCAGAGAAGTAAGATTCCCTGTTGCCTTGAAATGTTGTCCTTCCAAGGAACCAGTCTAGGAATAAATAAATGGTTTCAATTATGCAATTTAATAGTTCAAACTCCCGGGTTTAAATCTAAAAAAAGGGCCGTCCAGTTCGTAATCGTATGTTAGTTGGATTTACAACTACCTATGCAATCAGTGTCTATCACAACTAAGGTTGTGAGTTCGAACCTCTCTTAGGAGAGGTGTACTCGAGACAACATTATGTGATAATGCTTAACAGTGACTTTCGTCAGGTCGGTGGTTTTCTCTTGGTACTCCGGTTTCCTCCAATAAAACTGACCGCCACGATATAGCTGAAATATTGTTGATTTGATTTAATTTTTGGTGTTTATCGCCACTTTCTTGGCCATGGGAGATGACATCAGTGATGTAATAATTATCAAGCCCCTGTCTCAGGTTGAATCAATGACTATAAAATTGGTATTCGATGTTTCTCCACTAAGCACACAGCATTAAGTAGTAAGAGTAAGGACTGGTTGACTCTGAATAATCAGAATAATGTGTCCAAGTGGAGAATTTGAATTTGAATTTTGGTGTTTAACACCACTTTCCACAATATTTCAGCTATATCATGGCGACCAGTGTTAATGGTGGAAGAAGCCGGAGTACCCGGAGAGAACAACCGACCATGGGCAAGCAACTGGTAAACTTGATCACTTGCGGCTGCGAGTCGAGTGCACCTTTTTTTGTTATTTGCAAAGCCGGGCGCGAACCCATGTGCCGTATTGGTGATAGGCTTGTATGAGTTGCCAGGTAATCCAACTACCTAACTCATTGAGCCACCCGGGTCCCTAAATATCGTTGAGTTGCGTTAAAACACCATCAACCATAAACCAAACCTTTTTTTCGTGGAAGACAATACAGGGCTATGACATGCTTAGGGACGGACCATTTAACTTCCAGGGGGGGGGTATGGTTTTTTCTAAAGATATATTCTGATTCCCAATGTTGCTGAAAAAAATATTCTGATTGTGGTGGAGGACAAAAAAAATAATCTGATTCAGTTTTTGTCATATAACCTAATGTTAAATTCTGAAAAAAAAATTCGCACTTTGCGCGACAAAAAAAATAATATTCTAACTCTCGTGTTATCCGAAAAAAAATTTCTTGCCCCCTTGCAAGTTAAATGGTCGGTCCCTTATCACGATATGACCACATGAATCCAACAAGGGCTTCCGTCTGTACCTGTTTTACTTTAATCAATTTCAACTCGAAAACAGAGCTGCGGAACCGTAGCTCTTATGGTTCTTTATTGTGTCCATGGTCACAAAAAAATAACAACATAAGAGCTACCGTTTCACAGCTGTTCAAAAACCATAATTGAAAAAGGAAATACCCTAGAATACTACCTGAAACCCTTGTCAAAATCAATTTAAAAAAAGAAGAAGTGCATCATACGTAAACAATTTTTTAGAGTAAAATACATAAATTGTGCATATCTTTTAAATATCCGATATTTCGTAATTTGGACCACATTTACCAATTTTCCATAAATAAAATAACTAATATTATTTATGTACTCATAGAGACGAGCTCTGGGC
>MJUT01061710.1:30141-43625 GCA_002080005.1 Gigantidas platifrons
TGAATTGGATATGTCACAGATACAATGCATGTCTTTATACTTTTTTATTAATAGAGGTATATATATTATGATATATTTCAATTAACTGGTTGATGATGCAGTGGCCAGTCAGAATTCCTGACTGATATCTGTGCATTTATGTGCTTTTATTAACAAAATATCTTAATATTTGTACAGAACTCTTTCGAACACCTTTGCAACGCAGCTAAGAAGGGTGAGAGGTCTGTAATTCGATGTCAATGATTTATCTCCCTTTTGAAAGGATGCTTCCAAAAATCGGGGGAAACATGATTATAAAGTGGCAATGATATACTTTCGGTTGTGTTTCTGTGAATGTGATGACTTATATCATCATGACCCGATGCATTTCCAGGTTTAGAAAATAGCTTTAATATCATTTCTATAGTGAATATGTATTATCACCGGGTTAATTTGTAACTAGGTGGACTTTGTGTATACGAACCGGCGTTTACCATACGTTTCTTAATTAAGATCCAAAAAAAATTGAGCAAGATGCAGAACTCCTCAACATTTAGAAAATAATATTTTCCTTTGCATCTTTGACCATGTTTGATACTTTTAATATTGCGCTGTATCATGTAGTTTATTAATGAAATTTCGCTTTTAGTGTGTACTGTCTTTCTGTCTAGGCGATCTTTTACTCTGGTCTTTTTTCGTAAGCTTGGTTTTTCATTTGGACAGATAGTTATTTTGAAGGGAATATATTTCTTTATGTGTTAACGTTCTTAATCTTATCAGTAAAAACATTTGTACACATCAAATTCACATCAATTTAAAATTCAAAACCCCCGTATGATCTTGGTGTAATTAGCTGTCAGATCTGGGGAGATTTTTCTTCACTATAAGATAAATGACCGCGAAATTTCATGAGATTTTGAGAAGCTGCTATAATTCTGCAGACAACGGATAATAATATAACGGAGTTATCATTTACCCGGAAACTTAGTGCAGTTCCGGATCGATTTTAATTTTTCCGAATTTCATGAATATGTTTTAAACAACATAGAAATAACTCTGCAACTCAAGATTAAATTTGACATCGATGAAAAATCAAGGCGAAAATCTCAAAATGGCGATGGATAATCAACCGAGTACCTCGAAGGAATATGACTTTGATTCATTAACGTTACACGATATGTTTCGAGTTGTTGGCGATCAGATGACACCAAGAGATGTCAAGCTGTTAAAATTCATATATAATGGCATAATGCCCAACGACATACTGTGCAAAGTTTACGATGGTTTCACTTTCCTTTTAGCTCTAGAAAAAATGGACAGAATAGACGAAACAAATTTTAAGCATATTTTAGACTTGTTACGGATAATAACACGACATGACTTGACACCCTATGTTACACTTAAGCGTAGGCAAACGGGTATGTAATTATCACTCTAAAAAATTGTGATGTATAATAACGAAAAAAACATTGCTCTACTTACAAACAACAAAACAAACAAATATTTTATTGCCAATCATAGGCGCCTGTTAAGGCAGAACAATTAACATAAATTTTATACAATTGATTGGTAATGATTTTAACAGCAATGGTGATTTACAGATAACCTTAAAAAATAATAGTTTTGTACAATTAGCTGATACATGTATGTTGTATAAAACTTGGGAATGGTAACGAGACATTTCGGCACCCGTTGAAAAAGACAGTTCGGGACCAAAACAGTTCGTAATCAAGACAAATCGGCACTGCATTTTCTTTCAAACAAACGTGAAATGCAATCAAAACATAATTGATTTAAATATTCTTTAAAAGAAGCCATTATTAACTCTCTTAATTAAGATCAAAATCTGTGATCAAATGTTTACATCTTGTGTTTGCATTGGTGATTGTTTGATCTTTAAACTGAAAAGAAAATTACTGGGTATGGATTTTTATTGTTTTTTGAATCCATACCACTTCCTAAAGCGTGTGCAAGCCATATTGAGAAAATTTTGAGTAAAAACCCAAAAACATGATAAAATGGATGGGGCAGAAAAACTTCTTTCAATTTCACAAGGTCAGATGACAGTTGTTTACAGTGTAACAGTATTCAGGATCTTTTCCGGAACAGACATGATTAAAATTTCAAGGCTATTGGAAGTTTTGTACAATTTGGTTGCTCCTGCATAAAAGGGGCAATGAATAAGTAAACTCTAGGCTTGGCAGAAAAGGTGGTGTTTATTGAAATACAAAAAACTTTAGTATAAACATGAGAAGTCGTATATGGTTACAAATGTAACTGACTACAATGTAGCAAAACAAAACCACTACCTCACCAAGGCGAAGCTCTGCCAAGCAAACACTAAACTACCTCACCAAGGCAAAGCTCTGCCAAGCAAACACTAAACTACCTCACCAAGGCGAAGCTCTGCCAAGCAAAGAGATGGAAATTTTTTTATCGAAGTTGTAATTCAACTCTAAATAAAATTGTAGTTTTAAGGAAAAACAATCTTAAAAAACAAACACTGATATACAGTCCAAATTGGCACAATCAATAATTAATAAAACATACTAAAAGGGGTTTTCAACACAGAAGAATACCACCACGGTATAACTAAATACCGCCACACAAATTAAACAAAATGTAAAACACATTTTTAACCGTAAAATCAAAGAAAAAAACACGTGTCGATTTGTCTTTTTGAGGTGACGATTTGTCTTGGTACCGAAATGTCTCACACAGGTGCCGAAGTGTCTAGAATTCCTTGGAAATACCATCAAAAATGTACCAGACCAGAAAGAATCTGTATTTGCTAGCATTTCAGTATTCAACTATGAAATATTGTACCAAAAAAATTGAAATAGCCATGATATTTGTTTTGCCATTGATTAGATATCCAATTTAGGCAATTATGAAAAGGGGTTGGGTTTCCATTAACCAATCTAACCTGCCACATTTGTGTGCTTATCCCAAGCAAGGACATGGATTTCCAATGCCATATGTCATGGTCTTGTTTGAGTTCATTGATTTGAGATGACAGGGGGTTGTTCGTTTGTTGATATTGGTGGAAATGTTGACCATCATTGTTTGAACTTTATTTTCATATGTTATGTTGGTAAATTTTCTCATATACTAATTGGTAGTCTTGAGAAGTTCTGGTATAAAACTGGACAATGATTATCTTCAAACAATATTTATTTTATTTTTGAATTGAATCTTAAACTTGTCTACAGATGAAAATGAATCGCCCATTTTACAGATACATTTTTTTATGTTGAATACAGGAAAATAAAATGTAAGTCAAGTAATATATTTAATGAATGAAAAGTGTTAACCACGGACAATCATGTGGAGCAATTCCAGAAAATATTAAGTGTAGTTATTATCAATTTAGCAGAGGTGTTTTATTGCCAAATGTAAAATATATCGGGGGGGGGTGGGAACACAACATATGAGATTTTACAACAAAATTAGTTATTAAAACTGAGATATATTTGATAAAGAGATGTGTTATAGATATTCATTGATACAAGCAAGAATAGTTTTGTTTTTAGTAAACAGGTGACCATATTTGACAGGTTACATTTGCACAAGTTGTTTGAAGTTTTCAGCATTAAGTGTAAATTCGTTGCTTTGCTTGATGATTTAGTTACTCAAGGATAAGATTAAACAGAATTTGCTGTACCTAATATATGAATGAAACTGACATATATTTCTTTTTTTTTTATACTATCTCCATGGAGACCTGCAGACAAAAATATGAAAGGGGGATAAATTAAAAACATTGTGGAACATACATTTATTATTGAAATAGACAAAATATACATGTAGTTAGGATAAGGTAGGTTAAACCTTGCTTTTATTTTATATTTCTTTTGCATTATAGTATAATACAACCGTATATCATTATATATACAGTACAACCTGATAAGTATGCTTTGTTTTATTTTCTAGTTTGTTCAGATGCTGTAACAGAATATTTAGAATCAACAGAAAATTCTACATCAGGATGTCACAATGAACAACCATCATCACCTCAATTAAAACGAAGGAGGAAAAGTTTACCACGAAAAAGTAAATCTCAAAATACCTCTACGACTAATAGTATACGAGGTGACACAACACAAAATTCTGAACCTGCGAAACAAGATATAAGTGAAGTCAAACAGAAAATTACCTGTGGTGAGTTAAAACAAGATATAAGTGAAGTCAAACAGAAAATTACCTGTGGTGAGTTAAAACAAGATATAAGTGAAGTCAAACAGAAAATTACCTGTGGTGAGTTAAAACAAGATATAAGTGAAGTCAAGCAGAAAATTACCTGTGGTGAGTTAAAACAAGATATAAGTGAAGTTAAGCAGAAAATTACCTGTGGTGAGTTAAAACAAGATATAAGTGACGGCAAACAGAAAATTACCTGTGGTGAGTTAAAACAAGATATAAGTGAAGTTTAAGCAGAAAATTACCTGTGGTGAGTTAAAACAAGATATAAGTGAAGTCAAACAGAAATATACCTGTGGTGAGTTAAAACAAGATATAAGTGAAGTTAAACAGAAAATTACCTGTGGTGAGTTAAAACAAGATATAAGTGAAGTTAAACAGAAAATTACCTGTGGTGAGTTAAAACAAGATATAAGTGAAGTTAAACAGAACATTACCTGTGGTGAGTTAAAACAAGATATAAGTGAAGTCAAACAGAAAATTACCTGTGGTGAGTTAAAACAAGATATATGTGAAGTTAAACAGAACATTACCTGTGGTGAGTTAAAACAAGATACATTGTATAAGTGAAGTTAGACAGAAAATTACATGTGGTGAGTTAAAACAAGATATAAGTGAAGTCAAACAGAAAATTACCTGTGGTGAGTTAAAACAAGATATAAGTGAAGTTAAACAGAAAATTACCTGTGGTGAGTTAAAGCAAGATATAAGTGAAAGCAAACAGAAAATTACATGTGGTGAGTTAAAAAACAAGATATAAGTGAAGTTAAACAGAAAATTACCTGTGGTGAGTTAAAACAAGATATAAGTGAAGTCAAACAGAAAATTACATGTAGTGAGTTAAAAAACAAGATATAAGTGAAGTTAAACAGAAAATTACCTGTGGTGAGTTAAAAAACATTATGATTATTACCAGAGATGGGTTAAAATAAAATTTACATCATTTGTTAAAGGTTAAAAAGTTCAAACAGTAGCACTCACTAACATGACATACAATATATTTTGTACATCAATGTATGTAGCTGATATTTAATTTTGTAAGACATCAATAGTAATATTAAGGTGAGAAGTTACTGGTAAATGGCATTGTAATTACATTTAGAAAATTAAATTGAAATATGAATGAGGTACTAGTAGTAAAATTCAATAAACTGTTTGATATTGCTGTAAATAGTAATTAAAATAAAGACTTCAGCATCAATGGTCAGCAATATATTAACCAAACACACGAATCACTTCTCTGACAAACTAACAACCTTCATGTATGACGTGAAATGGGTAGTGTTACCACCCAGAGTGCTGTAGATTGTGGATGTGGGTTCTATTGCTGGTCTGGTCAAGCCAAAGCCTATGAAATTGGTGTTTGGTGTTTTTCCGCTAACCACACAACATTAAGGAGTAAAAACAAACACTGGTCTGTTCTGAGTCAGAATAATGTTTGCACATAAAGCAACATGTCTACCTGTGGACTGTTGTTTCAGTGAGTTGGTGCTATAAAAATCCAACTCAGCACGTAAATGTATACAACACAGGAGCTCATTTAAGGTTAAACAACAGTCACTCACTTCTGGCAAGCAATCTCTTATGCTTTGACAAACCAACAGCAAAGCGATATCTAATTCCTGGAATTTTGGGACAGGCACGAAAACGTGGTAGGGTTAAACCTCTTAATAAGATTTCTATGTCCTGACTGACGAGCACAGAAATATAACAAGGTTAAACCAGTTAACAACAGATGTTTATTTAGGTCCTGACTTGGGACAGGAACAAAATTGTGGTAGGGTTAAACCAGGTAATTACTACAGATGGATATCTAAGTCCTGGCTTAGGACAGGCACAAAAATGTGGCATTGTTAAACCAGTTAATGCTTACTGTACATGTATATATGATGATGGATTAAAATATTAGACATGTAATAAATAGCTAGGATGTAACAGAGCCATGAAATAAAATACTGTAAAAAGGACATTGTGAGATATACCTTCAACTTCAAACCTAAGTATTGTTGTTTAATGTGACTTATTTTCCTAAAATCTTGAAGAAAAATAACATTGATATATATGCCAACACCATTGTTCAAGTTGTATTTTTATTTTGAAAAAAAGTGGGTGGAGTTTGGTTAGGTACATGTAGACATGATAAAAGAGTTTTAGTTATTATCTATTTTAATAAATTATGCTTAAACATGTTGAAATTAAATAGTAGTAGTGATGTACATGTTGTCAAGGTAACAAATGAATGAAACTATACTACACCAACAATGAGATATTTAAAATGATTTATATAGATACTGTAGATTTAATTTGAATTAAATGTTAAGAAAATCTGATTTCAGATATAAAACTACGAGTAAGAGCTGAGTATGAACAACACCACACTGCCCTCAGTAATGTGTCATCTAATAAACCAACAGACATTGAACGACAGTTTGAAAGATTTACACAAACTGATACAATATTAAAGGCTCGTGACATAGGCTCTATAGTATGTGATATCAATTTCTCAGAACTTACATATCTGGATGCTTTCTGGAGAGATTATATTAATGGTTCACTTCTAGAGGCACTTAAAGGAGTATTTATTACAGGTTTGTATATTAATTTGTGTGATACCACATTTTCTCCATGACTAGATTGACATGGTTTGCAAAAAAAAAGTCTTTTGATGGTAATGAGAACATTGATGATGTTACAGTGGTTTACATTAACACATGAAGACACCCAGATTTTAATAGTATTGCCTCCTTGTCATCTCTTTAGGGGGTCATTTTGGCAGTGCATTTACAACTACCTATGCACTCAGTGCTTATCACCACTGATGTTGTGAGTTCGAATCTCGATCAGAGCGAGGTGTACAACATTATGTGATAAAGTTTGTCAGTTATTTGTGACAGGTCGGTGATTTTCTTTGGGTCTTCTGGTTTCCTCCACCAATAAAACTGACCACCACAATATAACTGAAATATTGTTGAAAGTGGCATTAAACACCATCAAACAAGCAAACAATCCTTGTCATCTCTAATTTAACTATCAGGTTCCTTGTCTAACAAACTTCACATTTTAATATGTTATTAGGGAGATTTATAATGTGATAACAACATTTTGTGTCTGTTATTCATCAAATATTGTATTAGAAAACGCACTGCACACCAACTGAACACTAGTTTGCTGACTCGTTTGCCATTGCTCACTTGATCAATAAATCTGACTCTGGCTCACATCAAATAACATGTAATATTTAAACAGTGATGATCAACAATTCCACCAATATCAATTAACATTTCCACCAATATCAACTAACAATTCCACCAATATCAACTAACAATTCCACCAATATCAACTAACAATTCCACCAATATCCACTAACAATTCCACCAATATCAACTAAACAAACAATCACCTCTCACCTCAAATCATTGAACACAAATTTAAAAGACCACAACATATGGCGATGGAAACCCAGGTCTTGTCTAGTTCTTATAGAATAATAACACTAAAAGCTGAACATTGTAACAGCAAAAAAAAATAGTGGGAATAATTCTGTAATTTTCTAAAAGGGACCCTATTTAGAAATTTCACTTCTATGTCCGTCCATTTCATCGCATTTTAAATTTGCATATACCAGAAAAACTACTAAAGACCAAAGACCAGGTGACCTTAAGCTATCTTCTGGTATCTATCAAATTCTCATCTCTATCTCTGGAACCACTGGACCCAAAGTGAACCAAAATTGGCATGAATGGTTCTGGAGTGGACTCCATTCTAAATCTTACCTGATATGTTGAACTGCATCTAAGATGGTTGACATTACTAAAAATAGAAGATTCTTGTATGGGCAAAAGCAGCTTTATTTGAAGCTAGAACAGTTCAAATTTTAACTTCAAATTTTAATGGCAAAATAGGAGCTCTGTAACATATATTAACAGTTTTTTTTTCTTCAAGTTTACATTAAATTTGCTGATTTTTACTGATTTCGGAAATATGGCATATTTCAGAAAAAAATCATTAAAAAACCTGTTCTCAGAAACTATTGGTGCAATGTGAACCAAACTTAGCAGGAACGGTCATTCTGAATTATATCTGATAGGCCCAAACTCAAAATAACCCCTGTTACTGAAGATAGAACATTCTTAAATGGGCCAGAATCTGGTTAATTTGTAACTTTGAAGGCATAATTAAGACCTCTTTAAAAATATATTCTGTTTTTTTTTCGTCGAATATACACTTTTGCTGAATAAGGGCATACAGCATATATTTAAGCAAAAATTATTCATTAACTGTTCTCAGAAACCACTGAGCCAACATGAACCAGATTTTGCACGATTTCTTGGGTGGTTCCCATCCTGAGCTGTATCTGATTGGTCTGAACTTCATCCAATCCAAGATGGCAGCCATTGCTAAAAATAGGAAATCCTTCAAGTGGTCAGATTATGCCTTATTTCAAGTCCAAATTTTTCTCAAATTCTAATGAAAAACATTAATAATAAGCCCTTTAACATATTCTGTATTTTTCTATCAGTCATATAGTTTGCCAATTAAGTAAGTAAGACATATATTTAAACTCTGAAACTACTCATCTAGTTTTAATCAAACTTGGCAGGAATACATGTAGTCCTTGCATGGTCTCAATTTTGAATTGTGTCAGATTGGTCAAGATATAGAATATAGAAAAAGAAATTAAACATGCTGAATCAGTCTTATTTCAAGTGAGAATTTGCTCAATTTTTAACTGTAAGAGTATAATTAGGAGGGACTCGTTAACTTATACTCTGGGTTTGTTAGAAAGAAGAAAATCAAGTTTTGCTGTCAAATATTCTGCAGGGATTTTTCAGCCAACTTTCTAGGGCCGAATTTCAGCCCCATTCCCAATGAAAATTACCCTGTTATTCCCAATTTGCTGTTATGAATTCCCAAATCGTGCACATGTTTATTGAAGTCTATCGTATCCGTTAAATATTTTGAAAGTGATTTTCTTGGAAAGTAATCCATTACGGTTTATAGAAACTTTAAATTCGGTAAATGTTTATATGTGCCCGACTTGAAATAAAACTATTTGTATTTGTTTTTCGTAAACAAACAACATTGGGCCATTTTGGAAAGGGGACGCAATGCGTAATGTGCTACCGGAAATGTTGACTGAACTTTTTGTCTGAACTATTTTCAACAAAACGAACTTTTCATTTATTTTTCTCATTTCTGTGACATAAAATCATAGTTCTCATATCAAATATGTTCATATATGCGAAGATTGGCAATTCAAAATTCATTGAAATGCACTGGGTCGCTTCAGATATTTATCCATCCGCATTGATATTTTATACCTGACACCGGGTTAATATTACGATCTATCGAACTGTTTATTTACATCCAGACATGTGTAAATGTTAATGCATATCCAATTAAAAAATAGACTTTGAACTACAGTAGCTTTCCTCCATTGTTGCAATCTGATTTGTGGTTGGGCAAATAATAATTAAAGCCTTTACTTTCTTCAGTTTTTGACCGACAGTGGCAATTTACGTTTGTGCTATATTTTCATTGCTATATATAGTTGGATCATTGAGCAAATTGACAGAGACATCATTCTTCTCCTTAGGATTACACAAATATGATTTATTACAAATTGTGTGGTATTGGTAATACACAGTGATTTTTCAAAAGGAAAAGGGGGGGGGGGTACACATATAAAAAATCACTGGTATACAAGACTCCAATAGTCAAGGTAGACAGAAATAAAAATGTGACATTGAATAGATGTCCTTAAGGTAGTTGTGAATAAAAATAAAACTTCTACAATAACATCAATATTAATGCTATAAGAACATAAAGTAATTTTCCCAAAATTACTCTTTTGTCGATGAAAAATTCCCAAACAGACAAAAAATACCATTTCCCAAAATACCCTGAAAAATCCCTGTTCTGTCTTGTACAATAATTAGAAAATATTAGTAAATGATATTCCTATTATTATTTTGATTTTCAGATTCATTAAAACAAGTGGTTGGCCATGAAGCTATAAAATTATTAGTTAGTGTGGATGAAGACGGTTATGAAGCTGGACGACTTAAACTATTACAAAATCTTAAAAATTGAATTATTATATGTTTACAAGTATTCCAAATGTATTATTGTAGAATTTATCTTTTCTTTAAATTACATAAATATGTAATATATTGACCATAATATACAAAACAAATAGGCAGGGATCAACACAGTACAAAACTGGGTAGTAATATAATAGCATTTACAACATTCATTTTTGGTAGACAGGTCTCTACTGTTTACGCATCATGTGGCATTCGTCATTCTTGGCTATTTGTATTTTAATCTTCTCCTTTGTAGCACATGGACAATCTTAGCTAGGGTTGTTCCCTTTAACAAATATAGTAAATAATTGTGAGTGATTGTTGTTTAACACCAAGTCATCATTTTTATAAGCTATATCAGTTACTATTTGATGAGATAATGATAATGATGTCTGTGTTGTACTAAATCAACATACTTACCAGACCTGCATTTTTGTAGACACGTTAAATGCCACACTAACACACATTTTCTTGACACTGAGCCAGTCAATCTTTACTGTTACTCATTTAGCAGAGATGAAGCAAATATGAATATTATGGTCTAGTTTGACTAGAGACTAGGGATCATACTCATCTATCGTTCACATTTGAGGTTATTGTATTACTAATGCTGTCTTCAAAAATGTTTCTGGCAGCCCTTTACTCCAGCTACATTGTAAGATAGATGTTATTACTAAAACTAAAAATTTCTTAGAATTGTCAAAACTTCTATGTATTCGATGTGTTGCATCCAAGATGGCAGTACTTACCAAAAATGCAAATCTTTTTAAATGTCTAAAAATTCAACATAAAAAAATGTATCTTGATTGAATTGCCTGAAATTTGAGCTGTTATTTTATGAGTTGTATGTAATGTAATGTATGATTTTTTAGCTCACCTTGCTAAAGGCAATGTGAGCTTTTGTCATCACTTGGCGTCTGTCGTCCATCGTCCGTTAACTTGTCACTTTTTAATCTTCTCCTCTGAAACCTCTCAGCCAAATGAACTGAAACTTGGTAGGAAGCATCTATGGAAGGTCCTCTCTAAAGATTGCTAATTTTGTCGCGATCTATTAACAAACATGGCACCACAGGCAATTCAGGTTTCTGATTGGCCGATTTTTTAAAAATATTCTCCTCTGAAACCGCTTGGCCAAATGAACCGAAACTTGGTAGGAAGCATCTATGGAAGGTCCTCTTTAAAGATTGCTAATTTCATCTGTTAACAAACATGGCCACCACAGGCAATTCTTGTTTCTGATTGCTTCATCTATAAAAAAAAATCTCCCTTAGAAATTAACTAATGCTGATATAGTGTAACATGTTTATACTATACATTCCATGTAGGTATTCACATTTTAATATTCTTTTTAGTACACTTTGCCAAAGGCAATGTGGGCTTTTGGCATCACTTGGCGTCCGTCGTTTGTTGTCTGTCATCTGTTAACTTTCCACATTTTAATCTTCTCCTCTGAAACCCGTCAGCCAAATGAACTGTAACTATGGAAGGTCCTCTCTAAAGATGGCCACCACAGGCAATTCTTGTATCTGATTGACTAATTTTTAAAAATCCCCTCCTCTGAAACTGTGGCCAAATTAATTCGGTTGTTTCGAATCATTTCCATTCCGTCAAAATTTTGTTATTTTCGTCTGCCAGATCACGTGATTTGATGGAACTGCTGGTCCTGAGCTTCCGGTGTCAATGTACACAACAAAAACTCCAATCGATATGCGCCGTTTTAACGTTCGATTCTCAAGTTAAAAATATCTTAACATTTTCTGTAAAAGACAGATATCAATTAAATTATTTTATTTGTATCAAAGACTTCAATGCAGAGACAAATAATTCTTTAAAATTAAATTTGTTTTCTTTCTTTATTTGCTGGTGTCAGCATCATGAAAGGAAAACGATCTGCCTTTATGTATATATTTATTATATAAGACAGATAGTGGGGTACCGAACACCAGTATTTATTCAGCGGTTTCCTTGGCGTCCCCATATTACAATTACTTATAATCTACCACATCTACGACTATGATATGCTGACGTTGTCACAGTAATAGCGTAAACACCGGAAGTCACCTGCCTATTTGTTCAGACGTCAAGACACGAAAAAGACGGAACGTGGTCGGAATTGACATGATTCGAAACAACCGAATTGAAACTTGGTAGGAAGCATCTATGGAATGTCCTCTATGACGATTGCTCATTTCGTGCCGATCGGTAAACAAACATGGCAAATCTTGTTTCTGATTGGTCGATATCTAAAAAATCTCCTCTGAAACTGCCTAGCCAAATGAATCAAAACTTGATAGGAAGCATCTACATGTATGGAAGGTTCTGTATTAAGTTTCCTCAAAGCAAAATGAAAGGTGAGCGACACAGGCTCTGCCCACTAAGCCTCTATTTTTAAATGTAGAATGATTCCTTAATAGCTGTTTGTTTGTGATCAAATATGTTATTCGAATGATCTCCTTTATTTATGATTGCTGATTTAAGAATTGTATACAAAAAATATAATTGTTTAAATACTAGTATTAACGGGTATACAAAAATGTATTATACAATATTTTTGGATATTGGATTAGGGTTAGGGTTTTGGCATTTAACACCACTTTCAACAATATTTCAGTTTTACTGTGTGCGGTCAGTTTTATTGGTGGTGGAAACCGGAGTACTCTGAGAAAACCACCGACCTGTTGCAAGTCACCTACAAACTTTATCACATAATGTTGGATCGAGCACACCTCTCCTGAGTGAGATTCGAACTCACAACGTTAGTGGTGATAGGCACGTACTATGCGAACATGTCATTATCACACAGGAATTTCTGTTATTTACTGATTTCAGCTATTTTCCTCTGAAAATTGTTTTCCAAAAGTTGCTGGACACGGTCAGAACAGGTCAAAAATGACCATTTTGAAAGGGGACGTAGATAATTTCAGCTATTTTTCATTGATTTTAGTTATTTTAGTTTCTAACCAGGATCATCCCTGATTACATAAGAGTCTTATTTCTAAAGTTTGAAGAAATTATTATATAAAATATATATGATTTATTAATGCTATGAGGTAGCTGAAATACTTTTAAAGCTGGTGTTAAACACCAATCAATCAATGACACAAGATAGCTATGTAGACTTGTACACTGCTTTAATTCAGTTGCGATTTTATAGTAATTTAAGATTATCATTGTATTTATCATGTGTTTTAGAAATGTGAGTAGTAAAGCTATAAGCTA
>MJUT01061710.1:45770-61126 GCA_002080005.1 Gigantidas platifrons
TCAAAATCTTACACCTTTTACGATGTTTGCCCCTTTTTCTCATCTCTTACTATCGTGTCAATATTTGTTTACATTGAGAAAATATAGAGTGCTCTCCCTTGTTCGGTAACTAACGTAACTAACGTGTAAATAAAAAAAATACCTCCTTTTTGACCAACGTCAAACAACTTTTTTACATGCATTTATCGCTGTTGTAGTAGCATTTATATAATATATTTATTAAATACATTGTATTTTATTGTGAAATGGAAAACAATTTTGCGGGAAAAACGGCGTGTAGCTTGTCTTACCCTGGAGCCGGGGTAAGTTAGAAAAATCTTTTTCACCTAAATTAATGGACTACTTTATCCAAGGGGTGAGAAAATGACGTCAGTGGACGTCGATTTGAGGAGTGGAGGTCGATTTCAGTCCGGACGTCGATCTGAGTCTATCATATATATAAGTGATAAAGAATTAAACACTTGTTGAATGGCAAAATTGTCGTCTCACCGAGACACTTTTAGTGAGACGAAATTAATTCAAACCATTTTAGACGTTTATTACGAAAGCCCAGAAGGATCATTCGAAATTCGAGATTCGAAATTCGAGATTCAATATCTGAAATATACTTTATTTAGTACATCATGTCATAGTCTAGCACCTACCAAGAATGGGGAACTGCTCACCCTTCGAGACACCTGAGTTAATCCCAGTTCATACGGGCCCCGTAGACGGACAGACACATATTAAACCGTATATCCCCTTGCCCTCGGAGACGGAGTACAATAATCGGATTAATCTTGTCTTTTTCTTTTTTTTTTGCTGTCTTATATTGTTTTTATTCGGTATTGTGATCAGCCTGTAAATTACGTCAATTTGTAACTTGAAAATGGGTTACCAATACTTCCCCAGAATAATAAAAACGTTGATTAAAAATAATGATCCTCGTCCCCATAGGATACCAAGATCGTTGTCCCCCTACACAACATGATGTTGTTACCGAAAACAATGTGAAACCAGGTTTTCACAGCGTTTTGAGGATACATGAACCTTTCCTATTGTTAACGTATTTGTTGGAGTAAAAATGATGGGCTTAATTGGTGTAGGAGTGCCAAATCGAGTAAAGTACCAGCTAACACTGTCTGAATACTCTACCCTGTCGTATTTTCCTAGAGTGTTTGTATATTTCCGAAGCGTATTGTACATGAAAATTGGACTACATCAGTTCCTAATTAACCCTAAAGTTCAGTTATATACTTCTTGCAGTCCAATCTAAGTAAATACAAATATAATATGCATGAGAATGCAAACCTACATGCCTTCTGCCGCTTCAAAATCACCGTCCCCATATGTTGCATTGATCACGGTGATGCAGTAAAAAGTACGTGAAAACATTCCCGCCACAATGTTCAATCTATAACTACTAAAAAGTTATTAGTTTTATGAAAATCCGAAATAGAAGGAAATGTTTGGATTACCAAATGAACACTTTTAACCAGTTTTAATAAAAAAGTTAAACAATTGATGTACCACTCATTGCCTGACTCTTACATGGAATAGTACTTAAATGACAATAACTTTTGCATGTAGAAAAAATCAAATCTTTTACCAATTTTGATGTCTTGGATGGTCATTTCGGAAAATAATTCCTCGTCAACAGCTAAACGCCAAAAAATTTTGAAACCCAAATAATAAGTAAAAAATATGAACAAAATATAGCCAAAATTACCTAAAGGTGAAAGTCAAAGAACCGTAGACCTACATAATAAAGTAAGTACATTTTGTATTATTTAATTTAACTTCCGTGTTTGACGTCAAATATCTTAAAAATAGACACAGCTTTCTCCGAAATTGGGTTACACCCGGGGGTTACACAACATTTAAATACTAGTTGTATACATTTTCCACCTTAAATACACTTGAATGGTATTTTCTTGTATGGCCTAATAGGCCAGATTTGCTTGCGAAAATAACTGGGTTAGGGCACTCTGTGCAGAAATATCTGAACTTTTTTTTGCTCGTTCGTGTTTTTTTAATCCTTCAGATGTGGAAAACACTTCTCCACAGTGGCATGCCTTTGGATCCTGGTTTGTTTCGCTGTGTTTTGCCAAATTTTGGTTGGTTGAATATGCTTTTTCACAAGTGGAACACACAAAAGCCATAGCCTGCAAAAATGTTAATACATCGTACACGGCCATATTTTTCAATAACACGTTCGTTCACGAACAAAAAAAATGGAAATATGCAAAAAAGAAACTATATCTTTGCTTAAGTTAAGAATTCTCACGAAAAGTAAGTATAAGATAAAGTAACTTTGAAGTTCAAATTTATTTTCTGTCATAAAATGTTAATTTTATTAGAAAATTTGCGTTTTTTGCTAGAAAATGGAAACTCTGAAAACAAAAAATACAGTGACATCTACGTTTCTGACCAAATTATTGAAAAATGAAAGTCTGTTATGAAGTTTACTCTTTCGAATTAAATTGATTAATTATTCATTTAAGGAACTACGAAGCCTTTTTGTTGCTATATGCTTATATTTACAAAAGAATATTTAAATTTGGTGTCTTACCTTACTTTTAAAAACCGGAAATATCGTACACGAACTAGTAACCGAATCGTTCACGAATCAAAAAATCCGATTAACAATCGTACACTACGGCTTTTCTCGATTAACCGGTTGGTCCCCCTGTATATATGGATGTATATGTTAGGGATTGATCATTATTCTGTCATGAATCATAAGGTAAATCATTCCAATCATTGTAACTACATTTATTGTGATTATTCTGCTCATCTTGGGCGTTGTGATTAGCAATAACATCTTTTGTATTTATATTTGTATAATTATGTCCCTGAAATGTCTAACTGATTTTTTTATATAAGTTTTGATAAAAAAAAACATTTCAGGCGAATATATGTTTTCATCTATTAACCAATTTATAACGAAATCCAGAGTATTTTCATATATACGACTTTGCAAGAAAGTTAATAATATCTCCCTGGTTTTGTAAACCGTTGCAACCAAATGATTCCTGGCTATTATTTCTTTTTATGATAATATGTATATATGACAGTTATTGTGTATTATCAATGTCCTTTATTTTTTATGTAATTTATGCCTACAACATTAAAATTATTTGAAGTATTTATATTGATCAATGTGCTGGGTTATTGGAATTGCACATTACTTTCAGCAATGTGACAGATATATGGTGGATACCAGACATAAAGGGGGCAGCTCTGACATGCAGATATAATGAACTGCATCAGTTAACTTGTGAATTTGTGTGCCAACATGATTATGGCAGTGGTGGTGGGCTTGTGGTCAGGATTTAATAATAGCTCCCAATAATAACCCCGCCACTTTTCATTGAAGTGCCTGTACCAAGCCAGTAAAACGAGCGGTCATGTATTTGTGTGGTAGGGTATCGATTTTGTCTCTTTCTACGATTTTTGTATTGATATTTTGAACTG
The DNA here is from genome assembly GCA_002080005.1 of Gigantidas platifrons. Lineage (NCBI taxonomy): Eukaryota > Metazoa > Mollusca > Bivalvia > Mytilida > Modiolidae > Gigantidas > Gigantidas platifrons. The sequence goes on from MJUT01061710.1 coordinate 49,227, forward strand.
TTCTGGTAGTGTGCTATCTTTGTTTTTCGTTAAATTCGAGAAAGAGTACTGCACAAAAAAAATGTCTATATTTACTGCAGACAATGAGAGCAGTGTAAACTAATATATGTTACATCTGAAACATTTTCTATTTTTATTGCTTGTCATCCCAAATGCTTAAAATAACTATTGAAAAACATTTTATTGCCAGGCATCTTGTTTTCATTTCACAATGAATGACGTTTGGATGCTACAGTAACGAATATCTGGTTATTAACCTCTAAATCAAATATATATATATATATATAGTTTAGTGTCATGTATTTTATAAGTCGCGAAAACAGAAACATCAAATATTTTCCAATGCAATCGCGAACATTTGAATACGGAGAAAACCCGAGTAGACGGTAAAGAGAACTTGAATGAGGAAAATGCACAGAGCGGACAGAGAGGATCACAGAACAACGATAAAGAAATATGAAAGGCCAATTATTAGGTATCTATTTATTTTGTGTATTTCGTACACATTGTGAAAATCATTGCTTTTGATGGTGTAGAACTAAGTGCATTAAAAAGTGTGTAATTAATTATATATAGTCAAACCTGTATTAAGAGGTCGGCTTTGGAACAAATAGAAAGTGGCATTATAAGACAGGTGACTTCTTAAAAGAGATTCAATTCATATTAAATTCTCTATGACAGGACAAGAAAATGGTGTCCTTTTAATACAGGTGACTGTTTAATAGAGGTGACCACATGGACAGGTTTGACTGTATATATATATTTTACATTTATATAGATTCTTAATTACAATGTATATTCAGTCTAATTATCGCCGTTGATGCTATTATTATTTTTTATTTTGGTATAAGCACTACACAGTTAGTTTTGCAATCAATGGTCCTAATGATAAGATAGAAAAAAAAACATATTCTCAGAAGTTGAATCAAACCAATGCAATATAGTATTGTACTTCATGTAATTTTTAACTATTTTAACCAAACACCACCACTTTTTATTGAAGTGCCTGTACCAAGCCAGGAAAGTGAGATTGTGTGTTAGGGGTATCGATGTTTCCTCTTTCTACAATGTTTCTATTGGATGTTTGAACTTTTCCGATAGTGTGTGTGGTTTTTTTTTTTTTTTTTTGCATTTTATTCTAACAACCAGAAATCAAAGTTTCTTGAAATTAGTACCAAAAAGAATTATATGCGCCATGTCACGAGATACATTCTAAATGTTATCCAAATATTAAACATTTTCGTATCAATTTCCAATTCATGAAAACATTATACATTCATGATATTTTTATCTATAATTTATGAAGGCTTAGTATATTGTGAAAACTAATTTTGGATATACTATTTAATTCACTGAAGGAAATATTGTGTACCCTTATTAACACACATTGGCTTCCAGGTACATCGAACTTAACTTTGTATACGCTATAAGGGAACGACCATTTAACTTGAAGGGAGGGGGGGNGGGGGGTTATGGTTTTTTCTTAAAAAAATATTCTGATTCCCAATGTTACTGGAAAACATATTCTGATTTTGGTGGAGGAAAAAAAAATAATCTGATTCAGAGTTTTTGTCATATAACCTAATGTTAAATTCTGGGGGAAAAAAATTGCGTGACAAAAAAAATAAATATTCTAACTCTCGTGTTGTCCGGAAAAAAAATTTCTAAGCGAAAAAAAAAACCATAATCCCCTCCCTGCAAGTTAAATGGTCGGTCCCTAATCTGACATGACATGTACCCAGTCTTTTTACTTACTATTATTTTTGTTAAGGAATTAGAGAATAAGTAATTATCTCACAATTTAGAATTTTATTTATATACATAAATGAATAATTGCTTTATTTTTGTATTTACAGTAAGCTGTTTGTCCACAATTAGTGTACATTTATGTCCCTAATAATTAACATTAATCTCATTAATCCATGGTTCTTTTTGTTTCAGTTTAATCAAATTAATTAATTGTCATTTTCTTCTATTTCTAAGATAATTCAATAATAAAATTGGATTGATAATAAATATAAACATAGTGAAATATTTCCTTTTAGCTCAGTTGGACCAGAGTCTCAGCTTATCTAATGGGAAATTGTCTGGTGTCAGTCCGTCCATATGTCATAAACTTTTCATATTTTTAGCTTCTTCTTCAGATCCACTGCATGGCAGTGCTTACCCACTCACCAAACTTCCAAAAAATGTTCCTGTTGATGATCGTGAAGAAGTATTGTATCTTTTTGAAGATATTAGAAATCAAAAATGTCTGCTCTAGTCTGATTAAACGAAACATTTTCAACTTTTTCTCCAGAACTACTACATGAGAATTTACCAGACTTGCCAGATATAATTGTCTAGGGGTCCTCAAGAAGAGTTGTATCATTTGAAGTGGTTAGAAATCCAAGTTGAGTGCCCTGTCCTCTGATTGGAGGAGACTTTTTCAACTTGTTTTCCAGAACTACTGCACATGAAGTTGTCGGATATGTTCTTTTATGTGTTGTGAATAAGTGTTGTTACTTTTTGGGGTCATTTAAAATCCAAGATGGCAGTCATAGCCTCTGATTTCAGAGACATTTTTTACTTCTTCTCGAAAAAACTGCATGCTAAAAGTTCATCAACTTTCTAGAAATATTCCTCTAAGGATCTTTAAATAGTATTTTCAACTGAAAAACACAGAGCTCAATTTTTATATACTAGTATTTGGATTGAAACTTCCTATGTCTGTCCCGATATAACTGAAATATTGTTGAAAGTGGTGTTAAACACCATAACCCTCCTATGTAAACCTTATTTCACCATTTGTCATATGAACTTGTTTGTTTTATAGAGAAATATGTTTTATTTCTAAGTGTCATGTAGGTATCTCAAGTTAATATCAAATTTGTTCACACCATGATATAGCTGAAATACTGCTAAAGTTGGCATTAAACATCAATCAATCAATCAATCAATTTACACCCATGTGTGTATTCTAAAGAATTAAACTTGAACAAAGAATGATAACTCTAGTCTATAGTTACATATTTACTGAAGACAAAAATCAGTGTTCCTGACTTGATTCACTGAAAATAACACCAGAAACCACTATTGAAATATATTTATTATACATTCATAATTCAATTGTATGTAAATTAATTTTATATCACCAATGCAAAATGAAGTCATTTTGTAATCTGTAGAAATTTAGATTTATTAATTTTTGCCCGAGGACTGTTGTTTTAATGAGGTAGTACTATTAAAATCCAACTAAACATCTTGATCTTGTACAAAAGGGGACTTCTTATCATTTGATTATCAAATGCAACTTGATCTGGTCATGATATTGCTGAACAATTGCTCATTTGGTATTAAATGACAATCACTCACCTACTCTATATTTCAGTCTTGATCATACACATGGTTAAAATTGTTATTATAAAGAAGATTGTGTTACACTTATAATGTAGGTGTCATCATTTGTAGGTTATATAAAGTGTCACTTGTGAAACTATCAAATTTATTGTCACTTATTTCATAAAATATACTGTGTGGATAAAATCCAGTAATAAATAACATAATCATAGTACCATTAATTTTTGGATTGCTATGGAAGTGCAAATGTATTTGTTTTGTTTTTCATTTCAACATTTGTGATGTTTTTCATCCCTCCTTTCCATATCATACAAGTATTTTCTTTCTTCATTTTGTTTCCTCTGTCCCTCACCTTCATACATGTAGAATTTATGTTGTCCATATTTTCCAATTACGGGGTACTCAACATTCAAATAATTTCATCACAAACTATATATAGATTGATAATTATGTAGACTTAAAGTCATTTAATATATTATTGCATTTATTTGTGAAATTGTTGAGAAAAATAAATATAAATACAATGTACAGTGTATTGTTGTTGGAGTTCTTTTTAATTGAAACATTGTTTGATTTTTACTTGTTTAGGTAATCTAGCTAAAGGCCAAGAGAGCTTTTAGTATAACTTGTTGTCTGTCGTTGTTAACTTTTTTCACATATTAATCTTCTCCTACAGAACTACTAAGACTGCTTCGGTGGTGTAATGGTTAGTGTCGAGTGCAGTAGATCATGGTTTTGAGCCCCAATCGGGTCAAACCAAAGACTATAAATTTGGTATTTGTTGTTTCTCCGCTAAGCATGCAGCACTAAGGAGAAAGAGCAAAAACTGTTCAGTTCGGACTCAGAATAATGTGTTCCGAGTGGAGCAACATGTCTATCACGGACTCTTGTTTCCGTGAGCTTGCACTATAAAAATCCAAATCAGCAAGTTGGTCTAGAAAAAAGCGGACCTCATCATCATCTCATTGGAAATTAACTTGTTCTTGCCATGATATAGCTGAAAAATTGCTGAATTGGCATTAAACAACTATCACTCACTCAGAACTACTTAGGCAAATGGAGCCAGATTTGGCAGGGATGGTCCTTGGTAACAATGTTCATTTTTTTTTTACAAATGATCCTCCATGAGTAGGGGCCTGAATTAGGTAAATCTTTCCCAAATAAAATTCTTCACAAGAATTAACAATAGAAATGCTACAATGTTTGCTTGTGATCAGATATTTAAATGAGGCTGCAATGCAAAATTTCTAAAATCTTCTATAGATCTGCCAATGAAATGCAATTATTTTGTATGAAGGAGCTTTATCATGTGAAGATACATTGTATAGTCTTCAGTTTTAAGACACTTTGATCATGGCAAGTAATTTGACCCTGTTTCTTATTTTACAACACTGATTTATGTTTGTACCTATAAAAGTTTATGTTTCACTATTTGATTAAGATCTGTGGATGACGGCTACCAAGTACACTCTGCATTTAATGAGAAATGCAAGAATTAAATAGGAAAGTTTAACAGTAAAGACAGATAATCTAATATACATAATGCAAAGAACCAACTAAATACCTATCAGAATCAAAAAAGTAGAAGAACCTAGGATGTATCAAAGCACTGAAGAACTGTAGGTTAATATCCAGATCATGCCATAATACAAACAAATTAATGTTTATAACAAATAAAACACAAATGTCATACACTACTACAGTACACCTACACCTGAGGGAGATGAACCTTAGCTTTAATGTCATACTCTACTACAGTACACCTATACCTCAGGGAGACGAACCTTAGCTTTAATGTCATACTCTACTACAGTACACCTATACCTGAGGGAGATGAACCTTAGCTTTAATGTCATACTCTACTACAGTACACCTATACCTGAGGGAGATGAACCTTAGCTTTAATGTCATATACTACTACAGTACACCTACACCTGAGGGAGATGAACCTTAGCTTTAATGTCATGCTCTACTATAGTACACCTATACCTGAGGGAGATGAACCTTAGCTTTAATGTCATACTCTACTACTGTACACCTATACCTGAGGGAGATGAACCTTAGCTTTAATGTCACTCTACTACAGTACACCTATACCTGAGGGAGATGAACCTTAGCTTTAATGTCATGCTCTACTACTGTACACCTATACCTGAGAGAGATTAACCTTAGCTTTAATGTCATACTCTACTACAGTACACCTATACCTGAGGGAGATGAACCTTAGCTTTAATGTCATACTCTACTACAGTACACCTATACCTGAGGGAGATGAACCTTAGCTTTATTGTCATACTCTACTACAGTACACCTATACCTGAGGGAGAGGAACCTTACCTTTAATGTCATACTCTACTACAGTACACCTATACCTGAGGGAGATGAACCTTAGCTTTAGTGTCATACTCTACTACAGTACACCTATACCTGAGGGAGATGAACTTTAACTTTAATGTCATACTCTACTACAGTACACCTATACCTGAGGGAGATGAACCTTAGCTTTAATATCATACTCTACTACAGTACACCTACACCTGAGGGAGATGAACCTTAGCTTTAATGTCATGCTCTACTACAGTACACCTATACCCGAGGGGGGTGAACGTTAGCTTTAATGTCATACTCTACTACAGTACACCTATACCTGAGGGGGATGAACCTTAGCTTTAATGTCATACTCTACTACAGTACACCCATACCTGAGGGAGATGAACCTTAGCTTTAATGTCATGCTCTACTACAGTACACATATACTGAGGGAGATTAACCTTAGCTTTAATGTCATACTCTACTACAGTACACCTATACCTGAGGGGGTGAACCTTAGCTTTAATGTCATACTCTACTACAGTACACCTATACCTGAGGGAGATGAACCTTAGCTTTAATGTCATACTCTACTACAGTACACCTATACCTGAGGGAGATGAACCTTAGCTTTAATGTCATACTCTACTACAGTACACCTATACCTGAGGGAGATGAACCTTAGCTTTAATGTCATACTCTACTATAGTACACCTATACCTGAGGGAGATGAACCTTAGCTTTAATGTCATACTCTACAACAGTACACCTATACCTGAGGGAGATGAACCTTAGCTTTAATGTCATACTCTACTACAGTATGCCTATACCTGAGAGAGATGAACCTTAGCTTTAATGTCATACTCTACTACAGTACACCTATACCTGAGGGAGATGAACCTTAGCTTTAATGTCATACTCTACTACAGTACACCTACACCTGAGGGAGATAAACCTTAGTTTTAATGTCATACTCTACTACAGTACACCTATACCTGAGAGAGATGAACCTTAGCTTTAATGTCATACTCTACTACAGTACACCTATACTTGAGAGAGATGAACCTTAGCTTTAATAACATTTTGATGTCATTACATTAGCTCTCTCTAAGATCATGTGTACGTTTGTCATCACCAGGTCTCTTCCCTCACACATTACATGGATTTTTTTCCACATTTTAATCTTTTCCTGATGAATTCTTCATCTGATATTGACTTTATTTACTACATTTGAAGAGATTTAATCAGTACAAATTAATTTAACAGTATCATAGTTAGCATGTTCGCCTCTAGTGTGGTAGATCGTGGGTTCGAGCCCCGGTCGGGTCAAACCAAAGAATATAAAATTGGTATCTGTTGCTTCTCTACTAAACTTGCAGCATTAAGGAGAAAGAGCAAAGACTGGTTGGCTCGGAATCAGAATAATGTGTCCGAGTAGTGCGACATGTCTATCCGCAGACTGCTGATCTTCTTGGTAATGACATAATTTTATTATTTATTATCCTGTTAGGGAAGTAAATATACTAATTATATGCCCATAAGTTCAAATATCTGTCAGTATGGGTCGCTCATGTTAAATTTAGAGCGTCCAATATTTTGACCAGTGGACCTTGCACTAGCACTAGTGAACTAGCACTATAAAAACCCAACTAAGCGGATTGGTATAGTACAAGGCAGACCTCATGATCATCGCATTGAAGATTAACCTGTTTTCATCATGATATCGCTGAAAATTGTTGAGTTGGCGTTAAACAACAGTCACTTACTCATTAACAAATTAATTTTAGTCCATGAGGTGATTTTAAAATCTTTAAAATTCTTTGCAAAAATAGAAATCCAATTGTGATATTGAAGACCTAGGTTCTGTGGCGTCAGATCTAGAGGCCAATGGGTCAAAGGCTAAAAATGTAAAGGAACCAGCAATGGATTGAAGATAGAGTTTTCATGTAGATTTATTGGAACCAAAATGTATCATACACAGCAATGTGGGGACTAGCAAGGGAATACAACTATTTGACATGAAGCAACTGGGATTTGTTCAAAGCAAGGTCCACTGGTCAAAATATTGGACGCTCTAAATTTAACATGAGCGACCCATACTGACAGATATTTGAACTTATGGGCATATAATTAGTATATTTACTTCCCTAACAGGATAATAAATAATAAAATTATGTCATTACCAAGAAGATCAGCTAAACAGTCATTTAATAGTCATATTCAACATTTGAAATGCAACACTGCATGATTTCCAGAAATAATTTCTGTCATCCTACTTCTAAAATGGTTGCCACTACAGGACAAAGTTTTAGCATAGTACCATATTGGAAAACAAATTAATACCTTTTTTGAAATTATAACACTGACATAAAACTCATACATGAATAATCATTAGATATTCCCTTATTAATGTTTTATTTTTTGTGTCGATCCCCTGAAATTCAAAAGGGACACCACCTCAGGACTTGGTTTAAAATTGGTACTTATATGAAATATTTCAGGACAATTCTTGTCTGAAATCTCTTAAACAGACTTCACTGGAACACTCCCTTAACAGTCCTTTATCAAATGTATACATGATTTTGTGTTGATTGGAATTTTATAAACACAATATAACTGAAATATTGTGAAAGTGGCATTAAACACCATAACCCTAACCCTCTATTAATGCCTGGTCCTTAAAATTAGAAGTTCATTAAACAATGACATTTATGTAATAAAAGGAATTGAAGTACATGTAGAATGTTCTGTTAATGGGAACAGTTTATAAATAAACATTAACATTTATGGAAAATAAGTAATGCAGTTTGGGGTAAAGGATCAGTATATAAAACAGGATTCTACATAAGTGTGGAATAGACAGGAAATCTATATTCAAGACAGTGATAGTAAGACAAATAGTAAGCTTGGGGTAAAATTAGTATCAGTATATAAGAGAGTGTTTTAAATAGGTTTGTGGTAGATTAGGGATCAGTCATAAAATAACATCTTAAAGGAATCTCTTTGAATTAAAAATTTATATTAGAAAAAAATATAATTGTTATTTGTTAAAATGCATCAATAAATGTAGTCAATGATCTGAAAGGGTTTTCTTTTGGAATAGTAATAAAGAGTGAATGGTATTTTACAGTGGGATAAAGAAATATAAAAGAAATAAAATTGAAATCTTTCTTTTTATTAAATCTATTGAAACTAGATCTCCAACTATAAACTATGGCCAAATTATCCCCCCCTCCCATTTATAGATTTTGGGGAAGAATAACAATATAGCCAAAACAATACACAATTCAGATTATATATTTACACTTCTTGTACTCAAAATGTTATCTTGGCTACACTCTGCATGTTTACACAGTCAATTACATTGTTTATTACATTTAGAGTTTTAAACAGTATTATTAAACCATATAATTTGGGTTTTTTTTATGTGGGCGAAATCCCAGCAAAATTTTAAAATTTACTATCCAATCATTTTCTACGTCCGTTGCAATGACATCACACAAACACAAACAGAAAGTGGCACAGAAGTTTTACAAACGTAAGCAGAATGCAAATATAAATTTGTATACACTGAATTAGTAATACAAATTTGTACACACTGAATTAGTAAAAGTATCTATGATATTAAATAGATCAGCTTATGGGCTTTTGGATTTGAAAATAAACACAACAAACAATCCCTAAAAATCGATCCAGGTACAAAAAAAACTGTAATAAAACAATTACAGCACTTCATTTTGTGCAATGCGATGTGTTATAGAGCATATCATATTCAATGAAGTGCATAGTATTGCTGTTATATCCTAAAAATATATATGCCTCTACAAAATGGTCTTCCTTCAAAGAATTTTAAAACTTTAAATAAAGTTATATGATTTTTTTTCCAGTTTGAATTTCCCGCAAACCCATAGCGGAGCATGCAAAGACTGATATTGATTTTTTTAACCAATCAAAATCGTGGAGATAATTAATCGGCAGGCTTCGTCAGCTTGTTTGTATGCAAATTATAAGCTGATTAATTTGCATGTTTTTGTGTATTCAACAACAAAGTGCGAGCGTCAACCAGGTGAGTAATTAGTAAATGTATTGTTTACCTCTAAATTACAATACAAAACAATTCATATAGCTGTTTTATTTCATTATATTGGAGATGGCATCTGACAAAATGCAAATGTGGCAAGTATGATTATTCAAAATGGTGGACATTGGGTTTTAATTCTAATGAATACGCAAAATAATTGTAGTTTTACATATTCATAATTTCATAATTCATTTAACTTTGTTGTCTTATGATATTTATGATATTTAAGATTTACTGGTAAGATGTTGTTAAGTTACATAAGTTGAGTATGAGATGGTTTGTTGTGTCAACTGTGGTTGTCTCGGCTCCCATTGTCGACCTTTTCTGGACAAGTGTTTGTGACATTTTTTCTGGTTCTCTTGCATATGCATACAGTTTTATTTACAAACATATGTAAAAGATGCGTCGTGTTAATTAAAAGGTTATTTTAGAAGCTAAGTGGTGGATCTCGTTTGTTGTCCACGATTTAAAGATAATTGATCATGTTAACGTTGACAATGTCAAAATGTGAAATAATTATCAAACATGATAAAGATCAGATGATAAATTCGTTTCTGCTTACACTTTCTTTTAACTGAAGAGAAGCTTTTAGTTTTGGAGTGAATTTGCCCAACTAAACAAACTCTTATGATTTCGAATTCGGTCATGTTCTCAAAAAAGAAACTAAATCATTAATCTGTTCCTAATTTTTTTTTTTGCAAATTGTAATTTTGCTGTGAAGAGAAAAAATGAATAATTTTTATCAGCTGGATCAATTTCATTATCATTATTTTTATGCAGTTTGAGGACTGGCGTGGATCTGCAATTGGTATGTAATACAATGTATGTGTTAAATTGTACTGTACAAATTTCATTGACATGGTTTATATGCTTGTATGTACATTTTGTACATGTATCTTTATTTCAAATTTTAAAGTATTCAAGTGAGTTATCTCCATGGCATATTTTAAGCTAATATTTTTTGTATACCCTTTACTATAGGAATGTTCCCAATCTCATTAGTGATGTCATATTCACTAATTTGCATGTCATTAAACAAATAATTGGTTGGCAGTAAAACAATAAGGTAACTTGACAGGAAAGTAACCAATTTTTTTAAACTTTTATAACTTTTTTATTTTCAAACCAATTTTGGTTCTGTTTATTGTTTTAGAACCCATATTTGTTCTGTCAGTTTACATTTTTTTAATTTTGATATGATAAAGTCATAATTCTAATATGAAATAGTGCATTTTTACCCTTCAAAACTAAACAAAACAAGATTGAATTTCCAATCTTTTTATTCTGAATATTTTTATCAAACCTTCGATGTGAATAAATTATTGCTATATAATTTTCATTCCTGAAAGAATTATTAAATTATCATAAATAACAAAATAATAATGACAATTTAAAGTTGAGCCTTCATTGAAAGACAAGGGAAATTTTTGATTTCCTGCCAACCCACACAGGTAAATTCTCAAGCCTGTGACGTCACGGCGAACATCCCTATAAAATAGCAAAATTTTAAAGAGATTCAATATCCAAATATTTTTTTTTAGAAAAGTTCTTTCTTCAAGCATGATTAAATTCTTGCTTTGTACTGTTTTGTAACTCCTTTAAGTTCAATAAAACTTCATAAAAAATTTAATTAAATTTTTTTTGTCTATGATGGCGGAATTATATATGTCGGGCGCGGATCCAGGATTTCAAGTTAGGGGGTGCACTTAAAAAATTGTGCCGGTAGGAGCGAGGCGCAAACATTTTTGGGGTATTTTGTGTGAAAAATCACGATTTTACACATCAAAATCATATTTTTTCCAATTTTAGGGGGTGCGCCCCCCTGGATCCGCGCCTGTATGTATGTATGCTTCTCAACAGTAGCCAATGTCAAAAGAAACTATTTTTTTCTGATTATTGAAATTGAAATATAATAAATGCATCTACATGACTCATTGTCAATAAAAAGACATGTGCTAAAAAGAATATTAGTGTTATGAATGTTCCAGATACAATTTTAATTAAAATAAAAGTCACACTATGTTTAAAAGTCTTCTGTTTTTGTGTTTAAAAAAGGCATGTACACACTCATCAATGATGGAATTAAAAAGTGTCTGATCACAGTTGTACTTAATGCTTAATAGAGGGACAGAAGAAGGGGGGGCCCTCTCTTTTTTTTTTTTTTTTTTTT
>MJUT01061720.1:5368-44394 GCA_002080005.1 Gigantidas platifrons
GGAAACCGGAGTACCCGGAGAAGGGTCTATGAGAGGGGGTTCAGCCGGTACATCGGTACGGGGCCCGGGGAGGCAAGAAGGGGCCTGTGCATGTCTAAAGGGCCACATTGCCTTAGCACTAGACAAGATTTTATTGACTAAAAACAACTTAAACGAGTAACACCTTGCTGCATTAACTGATTATGTTTGTCACTGCTTTGTATAAAGTATATGTTATCTGAAATATTGTTGAAAGTTGCGTTAAACACCATCAAACAAACAAACAATGCATGTGTCGACCCTATATATATAGGTTTTTATGTATATTTTCTTTCACAGTGTTTATAGTTTACGAATATTTTACTACTGTCATAAAGTTAAGGATTTGTGCTCACCACCTTTAATTAACGATAAAGTTCAAGATTTTTAAATGCGTCACACTTTACCAGGTGACAATTATACTATCCTATTATCTTTACAATGAAATGAGGGAGTTAAAGATTTGTAATACGTCACACTTTGTCACCTGACTATTTAGTGAGTTGTAATGGTACCATCTAATCTTTACAAACTTAGTTTAATTTTGAAAGACCCTGAAGAAGGTCATTTGTTGATGGAAAATTTTGTCAATATATTTTTTCTAACATATTTATCGGTATCGTTGCACAATCTTCTAGATTTCTATAATTTATCTTGTTTGTGCTGCATCGTCATGTCTCGACGATCCGTTACTCATTAAGTTCTCTGGTTGGTAGATTCCCTTAGACTACACTAATTATCCATATAGGGTCAACACATGTAAGTTGCTGTCACCATAAGATTGTATGCATGTGGACACGAATAAGTAAAAAGATATCAAGTAATAAAGAAATGTGTAATGAAAATCAATATGCAAGCAGAAAGTTAAAAAGGGAGTGGGGGGGGGGGGTTAATTACGTGCCACGACCGCCTGTGGGTACAATGTATAAATGCTATTCAGAAAAAGTAAAATTCTACATTTTATTTTAATCGCAGACACGCGGCTCATTTTGTTCTCAACTGACATGCATACATTTCTAAAACTAAAGGCTTACATGGTTATTCCTGCACTGGTTTCGTTCACCAATTAAAGTTGGTGGTTTCTAGCAAAACCCTGTATTTTCATATTCCATTAATTAAATCACGTCGTCGTAATTTACAAATACCTGTGCAACCAGTGCCTATCACCACTAACGTTGAGAGTTTGAATCCCGCTCATAGCGAGGTGTACTCGATACAACATTTTGTGAGTTTGTCAGTGACTTGCGAAATGAACTAATATTGAACACATTCCTGAGGTCTAAATGTACTAATTTTGAACGCATACCCGAGGTCAAAATATGCTGACAAAAGTTAAGCACCACCTGATTTGTTTCAATAATATCTTTTCTAATAATGAACTTATTTCAAATCGGTTTGCTGTTTTCGTTATCTGTACAGACATATTTACTTACCTGTGAAACAGGTTATTGATCGATTTTTATTTATGTGTATATGACAGGGTGTGTAAAGTGCCACGTATACTTTTCAACATTTGTGTTTGAGAACGAAAGCTGATTTTTTTTGTGTAGCGTTTTAAGTTTCATTTTCTATTGGTTTGGTATGGTGCGGCGAAAATTAACCATACCAGAAAGGTGGCAAGCTGTTGGCATGCATAACGGTGGTTTTAGCCATAGAAGGGTGGCAGACCACTTCAGGGTTAACCATTCCATCATTATACAACTGATGCAGCGTTTTCGTCAAACGGGGAATGTTACTGACCGTCCACGTGCAGGTAGACCTCGCAAAACGACACCGAGAGAATACCGGCTCATATCCAGACGGGCACGGCAACGGCCGTTCAGTACAGCTGGTGCACTTCGTGGTAATTTAGCGTTTGGAGGTCACATTAGCACATGCACTGTAATCAGACGCCTCCACCATCAGGGAATGCGAGCGCAACGACCCATAAAACGTCCACAGTTGACATTACGTCATCGCCATGATCGATTTGACTGGTCACATGATCATTTGGGGTGGACTATTCGCACATGGAGACGGGTCCACTGGTCTGATGAAAGTCGTTTTTTGTTACACCCTACCGACGGTCGTGCAAGGGTTTGGCGCCAACGAAACACTTCATTTCAGGACAACCACATTTTAGGCACAACTGCTTTTGGGGGTGGGGGTGTAACTGTCTGGGGTTGTTTTTCCGTTGACTGTAAGTTGGACTTGTACGTTCTTGATGGTAATCTGACAGGCCAAAAATAACGTGACAATGTGTTCGCTCCACGCATAGTCCCCCATTTCGACAATCATGCGTTGGCTGACAGGCCAATGTTCATGGACGACAACGCTAGGCCACATAGAGCACGAATTGTACAACATTTTTTACAGCAAGAGGCTGTTCAGACAATTCCATGGCCTGCGATATCGCCAGACATGAACCCTATAGAGCATGTATGGGACTTTATTGTCCGAAAAATTAACCAACGCAATCCAAAATGTCAAAATATTGACGAATTAAAAACTGTTATCTTACAGGAGTGGCAACAGTTCCCCCAAGAACGACTTAGGCGTCTTGTGCGAAGCATGACGAGGCGTGTTACAGAACTTCACAATAAACGCGGTGGATATACTCGTTATTGATTTGTATGCCTTACACATACGCACAGTAGATGCTTTGAAAAGTTTTTAAAATCTGAAGACTCTGCATTTTAATGCAATGTTAAAAACTTCCATCAAAGACAAACTGGTTTTATGTTTTTCCAGCGCCTGTTTTGAACCCCATTTTTGCCACGTCATAGTCACGTCTTTCATGATGCTAAATACTTCGTAGATTGGTAATTTTAGAGCCCTTGGTGTAGTCTTTTAAGAAGTGTAAGAAAAATTATGATATCTATTTTATTGTTTTAACAGTATTGATGTAAAAAAATATATCGATAAAAATATAGGGTGGTGCTTAACGTTTGTCGGAGTGTATATTTAAAATCATGTTTAAAAATAGTTGTATGTTCTTGATATGTTAGGAAATCACTTCCTTTTGTCTGTAGTTTTACATTAATATTCCAATTAAGACTATTAAATAATATGTACCTATTATCTGTATATTTATCACAATAAAAAAAGAAATGGTGAGAATTTTCACATGGTGCGCCACAGTTACAAGAAGCATTTGATAAAATTTTAACTTTACATAAATCGTAATTCAAGAAGGATGCATTGCAGCGAAGCTGTATTAAAATTATGTTCAGTTTTCTAGGACCATAAAAATAGTGTCTTGGAATTGACATTAAGATTGAACTGCGGATTGCCTTTTTGTCCCCCGACGCTTCGTCGAAGGGGACTATAGAAATGGGTGTCGTCCGTCCGTCCGTCCGTCCGTCCGTCCGTCCATCCGTCCGTCCGTGTGCTTGGTTTTCAGATGATAACTTGTGAATGAAAAGTCAGATTGAAGCTAGGTTTGGTATGTAAGTGTATCTTATGAATATCTAGGTCAAGTTCGATAATGAAAATTTTTCGANAATTTTTACTAGAGTTGTGCCCCTTTTTATACCTCAAAATTGCTAAATACTTGGTTTCCAGATGATAACTTGGGAACAAATAGTCAGATTGAAACTAGGTTTGGTATGTAAGTGTATCGCATAAATATCTAGGTCAAGTTCGATAGCGATAATTTTTCGACAATTCTTACCAGAGTTACATCACTTTTTATACTTCGTCTGTGTGTCCCATTGGTTTCCAGATGATAACTTGTGAATGAAAAGTCAAATTGAAGCTAGGTGTGGCATGTAAGTGTATCTTATGAATATCTAGGTCAAGTTCAATAATGACAATTTTTCGACAATTTTTACTAGAGTTGTGCCCCTTTTTATACCTCAAAATTGCTAAATACTTGGTTTCCAGATGATAACTTGGGAACAAATAATCAGATTGAAACTAGGTTTGGTATGTTAGTGTATCTTGTGAATATCTAGGTCAAGTGCGATAGCGATCATTTTTCGACAAATCTTACCAGAGTTACATCCCTTTTTATACTTCAAAATTGCTAATATTTTGGTTTCCACATTATAACTTGTGAACAAATAGTCAGATTGAAACTAGGTTTGGTATGTAAGTGTATCTCATGAATATCTAGGTCAAGTTCGATAATGATGATTTTTCGAAAAATCTAACCAGAGTTACTCCCCTTTTTTTTTACTTCAAAATGGTCCTTTGGTGATCCCCTTTCAGAATTATTTAAGTCAGGTGAGTGATACAGGCTCACCTGAACCTCTAGTTTACAGTAGTTTCAAAATTTAATCTTACGATATAACCTTTGCGTCGGGGGACCAGTGGCCAACGGCCTTTTATTAAATTTAGATAATGTGTCAAGATGACGCACTGAAAGATTAAGACTTCAAGAAGATTCCATTTCCTTACTGTAGCTGGGACAAAAAAAACTCTGGTTAAAAAAGTATACAGAATGGAACAATAATATCGTTGCCATTTCGAAGGGGGTAAATAGTCGTACTTTGGATTGTTGGGGGATAAGATCGAGTAAATAATGGGATATGCTACCGTTTTGGATATTATAAAATAATTGGAGCTTTCACCTAGTTCTTCTTTCTTCCAATCTCTCCCAGCCAATTTCTCTATATAGATATTCTGTGTTGGTAAAGATTGGAAGTCCGGTTATAATTCTAGCTGCCTGCAACAGTAGTCTCTCCAATTCGCACGAATAAGAGACACCACAGTTGTCCCAGACCTCACATGCATACTCAAATATTGGTCGAATGATAGTCACTGAATGCATAGGTAGTTGTGAATCCAGCTACCATACGATCAAGGCCACGTACCTCAACTACATGTAAGAGATATATACTGTACACCCAAGGCGCCAAACGTACTATCTATCTTTGTATGTAAGTCATGATTGATAAACAACCTTTGATTCCAAAACAGATTTGTCCTAATAAAGCATGATAATAGATAATGTTGTAGCATTCTGGCATTATCTCATACTGATGAATATACAATGTAAATTGACGTATGCATAAATAGAAAACATCTTGATTGATTCGGATACAATAATGAAACAAATTGTATGGGTATGGGGTTATGGGGTTTAACGCCACTTTCAACAATATTTCAGTTATTTTGTAGCGGTCAATATTATTGGGAGAAGACACCAGTGTATCTGTCGCAAGTCATTGACAAAAATAAATAAATAAATAAATAAATAAATAAATAAATAAATAAATAAATAAATAAATAAATAAATAAATAAATAAATAAATAAATAAATAAATAAATAAGCAAATAAAGCAAAGAAAAAAAAAGAAAAACATGTCGTGGTTCCTTTTTATGTACAGTGAATTAAAAGAAGAGCTTGAAGATACCAAAGGGTTAATCATAATCCGTAAATGGAATAAGAACAGACAACACAATAACCAACAGAAAAGGTACAAAGTGACAAACAACGATCTAAAAAACACAACACAGAAAACTAAAGATTGAGTATCATGAACACCACTAAAATGTATGTTGAAATCGTGTGCTCCAGAAGGGTAGGCAGCTCCTGCTTCACTAGTGGCACCGTCGTGTTACTCTAATTACAAACCTGATGATAAGTCATGAATGAGGAAAGGACCGGGAAGAGCTGAGTACAAGTTGAACATGTCCGTCGTTAAGGTGATAGGTGATTGTTCATTTTGATCTTATTGGTGGAATTATTGACAATCACTGTTTATGCTTTCCTTAGTTTCATGTGTAGTGTTTAGTACATCATTGTTTATACCCTTGTTCAGTTTCATGTGTAGTGTTCAGTACATCATTGTTTGTACCCTTGTTCAGTTTCATGTGTAGTGTTTAGTACATCATTGTTTGTACCCTTGTTCAGTTTCATGTGTAGTGTTTAGTACATCATTGTTTGTACCCTTGTTCAGTTTCATGTGTAGTGTTTAGTACATCATTGTTTGTACCCTTGTTCAGTTTCATGTGTAGTGTTTAGTACATCATTGTTTGTACCCTTGTTCAGTTTCATGTGTAGTGTTCAGTACATCATTGTTTGTACCCTTGTTCAGTTTCATGTGTAGTGTTCAGTACATCATTGTTTATACCCTTGTTCAGTTTCATGTGTAGTGTTTAGTACATCATTGTTTGTACCCTTGTTCAGTTTCATGTGTAGTGTTTAGTACATCATTGTGTGTACCCTTGTTCAGTTTCGCTTTATCCGTCTTCGAGTTACGACTTCTGATTATAATTCTGGTATCTTCATAAAATGAGAAAGATGTCTAGATGTATGTTTCATCTACCGGTATCATATGATGCAGGTTTCTCGAACAGCTAACGTCCGGAACGGTAATGGGCTATGTTAAATCATTGAAGATTCCCTCTTATTATGACATGAGGCGATTGTCCTTTTGTTTATTTACATTCACATCCCATCGTGGGTATTGCTATTTTGAAAATATAAATATTTACAAAACGATTAAAAACGGATTTTTATCGAAATTGCACAATCATCTTGAAATGTGTCACTTAAAGTCCCATTAAGATAAAGGAAACAGTTTACTATTTGTAAACAAAGATATGGACAGTATTGCGACTCCGTGGCTGAAATCGTACGATACTGAGATATACATGTACATGTACACATCTATCTATGTAATCGCTGTATGTCACCACTGTTTATGACTCATGACTTGGACCCACTCAGCAGGAGAAGGTGTACCAAAATACAGCTCTATAAAAAGCATATGTCCGTGACTTGAAGATCACCGATTGTCTCCCCTGTACTCGAATACCTCCGCTAATATAACTTATTCGTGTAATCGTATCATAATACAAAATATATATGGTTTGTCACAATGTAATACAATATCTGTAAGACATAATAGTGTCCTATGAAATTGTGTCCGGTTGTGTTATATTTGTAACAGACCGAACGAAGTCATCGCTGTACTTTATTCCGTCCTCGGACTTTATCATAGGAGACAATTGTAAGGGCGGACACTATTTCACGGCGGTCACTATTTAATGTGACATTCCCTATTAACGTTTGAAGAAACCAAAGTAATAATTAGAAGAAGTAAATAGAAGGAAGACAGACAATGCAACGGTCAAAAGAAAAAGGACAAAAGGACAAACAATGATCTGCAAAACACTACAGAAAACTACAGATTGAGCAATGCGAATCCCAAATAAAGACTTTGGGGAACTCGAAGTGCTCCGGAAGGGATTCCAGTTCCACTAGTGACACCCGTCATGTTACTCTTGTTACAAACGTCAAGTAACTAGTATTTATCTAGAAGTAAACATAGAATAATAGACTCATGGATGCAAACTGGTTTTATAGGTAAACGTGTGCATAATGGATTCTAGCATTCCATTAAAGCTAACTCTTAATGGACACTTGGTCATTTTGCTGCAAGGGTTTTAATACAGACTACACAATTGATGCCATTATCCTTTTCGAGGTATTGTATCCTGGTGCTTAATTCACAGACAATTTTAATAACAATCTGTGGAAATATTTGTCGAGATCAGTATATTGTAGCAGCTGAATGGGCTGACATATATAGCATGTTGATTTAGTTTATTCTCATATAAAGATTAATACTAGTGCTTCTGAAATATAAGGACTTCTATCAGTTTCCTTTACACCCAATCTCCCCTGTAAAATGCATGACACAATGCAATTGTTCTTTTGTTCACAGTTCAATATTGCATAATAATTCTTACAATCTAATATTTACGGGATCGTCGTTGTCGGGATTTTACGGCAGTTGGATTTACAGGTTTACCTGTGCAACGTTGTGGGTGCGAATCCAGCTCAGTTGAGGTGTATTCGATGCAACATTATGTGATAAAGTTTGCCAGTGACTTGCGGCAGGCCGGTGGTTTTCTCCGGGTACTCCGTTTTCCTCCACCAATTAAACAGACCGCCACTATATAACTGAAATGTTGTTGAAAGTGGCGTTAAACACCATAAACCAACCAACCAATCTAATATATACCATGCAAATCAACAATGCAACACGTATCAACACTGATTTATTTCACAGAATCGATAAACAGGACAACACTCACATTCCTATACTTTTAACTCCATGGGTCAATTGATGGTTAGGTTTATGGTGTTTAACGCCATTTTAGATATATCGTGGTGGTAAGTTTTATTGGTGGAGGAAACCGAGTCCATCGATCTGTCGAAAGTCACTGACAAACTTTATCACATAATGTTTATAGAGTACACTTCGCCATGAGCGGGATTGAACTCACAACGTTAGTGGTCATAGGTATTGATTACACAGGTAGTTGTCAATCCAACTACCATTCAATCATGATCACAACGACACCTGTGTCAGTTGAAGTAATTACATTCGTTTTAAAGCTTCAATTGTGCCAAAAAACACGTGTTACATGTTAGACTGTAAAGATAGTACTTCACACTGTAAATCATTATCGTTAAACATATTTTCCATTTTACTGATCCGTTTCGAGATATTATTTTTTACAATAAATGTGGAATAATCAATCATCATGATTATCATGACCCAAATAAGATTAAATGTATATATAGACACATGTGAATTACGTACTATGTAGCTATTCATTTTTACCATCAATCAATCAATCAATCAATCAATCAATCAATCAATCAATCAATCAATCAATCAATCAATCAATCAATCAATCAAGCAAGCAATCAAGCAAGCAAGCAAGCAAGCAAGCAAGCAAGCAAGCAAGCCATCCATCCATCCATCCATCCATCCATCCATCCATCCATCCATCCATCCATCAATCAATCAATCAATCAATCAATCAATCAATCAAACATTCTAACCATTCCAATGAAATCCAGTCGTCTTGTGTGTTCATCCACATTGCATAAACATGCACGTTTTAAATTGAAGAAAGATTGTACATGATACACTTGATAGGCACCAATCAATCAATCAATTAATCAATCAAGCTAACCATTGTAAAGGCGCGATTCCCAATAATAACTGTTGAAATGGGTATTGTGTACAGTCAAACCTGTATTAAGAGGTCACCTTCTGGACAAAGAAAAAAATTTCTTTTAAGACAAATGACTTCTTAAAAGAGGTATCATTCATATGAAATGTTCTATGACAGGACAAAAAAGTGACCTCTTAATACAGGTGATTGCTTAATAGAGATGACCACATGGACAGGTTTTACTGTATTACCGGTATAATAAGAGATATGGCTGTAAATGAACATGAAAGACTATCCGACATTGAACTTAGATACATGTATACATTAAAGTAAAGGCACAGTGCTTTTATTGCTGTTCTGCATTTCACAGTCACAGTAGAGTCTTCAATAAATAGCATAACTCTTACTATACAACGAGTATTAAACAGAACATGTACATACATCCTAGCTGTGCAAACACTATTCAAGTTTACGATTACACTCATTTTTTGAGTTTTATAATAAAAGGGGGGAAAAAAAGGATTTAATAATTCCATATACTGACAGTCACTGTTAATCATCCCTCCGATTAATCCACAATGTCAGTCTAGATTACAAACCAATCACCGGCAGCAATGATTAATCCACAATGTCAGTCTAGATTACAAACCAATCACCGGCAGCAATGATTAATCCACAATGTCAGTCTAGATTACAAACCAATCACCGGCAGCAATGTAATGACAACAATATTATTTGTTGTGTTAGTTTTCATATATGTATATACGGAAGAGTATTAATGGCATTAATAATAATTTAAAAAAAATGTTCAGTTGCTAAAACCATTAAATTTCGACTTTTTTAAATCTCAAAATTTCTACTTTTTTAATCTAGAAATTTTGACTATAATTTGATCTAAGAACGTACTTTATATGCTTGTATAATATGACTGCTTAGTGTTTCGAAACAAAACAAAAGAAAACGTAGTCTTACAAGACAGGTGACCTCTTAAAAGAGGTTCAATTTATATGAAATTTTCTACGACAGGATAAGAAAAGGTGACGTTTTAATACAGGTGACTGCTTAATAGAGGCGTCCACATGGGCAGGTTCAATTGTATTTACTACTTAACACGTGTTTACATGAATAAAATACAAAATACAACACAAATCGTAACAACTGTGTCCTGTTATACATGAGATATATTGTCAATATCAAAAACAATATTTGTAAAAATTGAAATTGCATTCCCAATTATGTCTTGTTAGCGTGTGGTGGTGTTGATGGGGCTACTCCTTACATATTCATGCTACTAGTGATGAGGTTCTAGAATTGGCAACCTATTTGACTCTATATATGATTAATTTCGTACATTTCAGATGAAAAACCCTATATTAAGTGTCTGTACTAAGTCATGAAAGTGAGTGGCAATGAATTTGTTCGTAAGGGATGTCGATTTCACCGCCTCTTTCTACGATTGTGATATGTTCCGACAGTGTGGTATGTTTTTAAATTTTATTATAAGATAGCTAATATACGAATAGCTCCAGTTTGTCATCGGCAGATATACTGAGAAAACACAAGACGTTTTTTCAACGTCCGGTTTATGTTAATTTCTGGACGCCAAGCAGAATAAAACGTCATTTCAGCTAAATCTACGCTAACGATCAACATCCATTGCCATTTAACAAATGGATATTTCGTAACGGTCCAGTTCGTGATGACGACCGTAGAATTGCAGTAGCGATGATTTAAACATAGCCGTAGCCATGTTTGAGTAGAATTTGCGTCAACAACTAAGCTTGAATATTGCAATTGATAAATGATCATAAATGGGAAGTTGAATATTGGAAAATTGAAGTCATCATGTTTATCGTCGAGTGTTCTCTAGGAGGTAATGAATGAACTATGCAATGACAGTTCTTTCCACGATGAGCTCACATGCACTCGTGGCACGGAATTACCTCCCCACCTCTTTCTACTTTCTGTTTGCATGTTTATTTTTAATAAAATGTCTTTATTATTTCATCTCTTTTTCCTTTATTTGTCGTGTTCGTGTCCATATATCCGTACAGTCTTGTGTAATGTAATACTATGTTATTGCGATAAATTAAGCAATATATATATATATTTTATTTGGATACTACCCCTTTACAACGTGGGAAACCACTGTCGGGGTAACAGTGGTTGGGTTCGTAAAGCTATGTGCAATGCAATATAAAAATATAATTGATACATTAATAAGTACAATAATAGTGAATAAGAGTTACTGTCAACAATTAAAACAATTCATGTAACAAGCACTACTTAAGAAATATTTTCTCCATTAAAATGTAAAAATACAAGCACTGTATCATAAAACAGTATACTGCAATACAGTATAGTATTCTAAAATAATGTAATATTAAAATTACAATTTACCATTAGTTTGATGACCTGAATTGAAGAAAATAAAAAAGTATTTTACCATTAGATAGTAAAAATTTCAATCAAACAACAGAATCATACGTTTCTCGGCTACATTCTACATTTATAAATACATAACTTACAACACACTGTTTAAATCATCTTTAGTATAACTTCTAGTTCTCTAAAACACATTTTCTCATATTAAAAGCTTTTACAAGATACAGTTTTGTTAAATAATCCAGTTCTTTACCCATTTCTGCACTGATATCATATCCATAGTCGCCAAACATAAATAAAAGTTTATAGTATGATGAAAGCTCCTGAAACTCGACACCCATATGATTACTGGAGAACACAATATTCGATTTGACTAAAAATGTCTGCCCGTATATCTTCATATAATGGGAAGTCTAGTGCTATAAGTCCTCGACGCTGTGAAGAGGACATACAGAACACCTATCATTAGCCGAAAGTGACATCTTAAATAGGGTAGCATTTATTCTTAAAGAATTTGTTCTGGCAAGGAGCTTTAAACGAGAAGCTTCAGAAGTCCTCAGACAAGTATAATTGTTTACCCATAGAAACTCGACAATTCTTATACATAGATAGGTTGCTTTTGGGTAATACTTTTCCAAATTCACTCCGCCTTACTGATTGACCATACAAAGCTTTAAACACTTCTATATCTATAGCACTTTATGTACATTATGATCTAAACCAAGATCTATAAATAAATTTTAAAAGTATGTATGCTACCGAGCTCCAAAGAAAAGGGCAGATTTAGGTATGTCCATCCTAGTATTCATAGTAAGCTTAGCCATCTTGTACTGTATACTTTCCAACGATTCAACATGACCGACAGAGGATGGAAACCAAACAGAGCATCCATGGGACACAGACGGTCTTAAAACCGAATGCCATAAAGCGTCTCCAAAACTTAACGTGTTGCAATTTCCATGTTCACCAAGTATACGGATACAGTAATTCAACTTTTGATCTGCATTCTCCTTTAATTTACATATGAATTTATATGATAATTAAACTTCAGAGACCTAGAAAAATACACACCCAAATACTTGTATTTTTTTCACCTCCTCTATCAGATCAGATCCAAGCTTTCATTGTTTAGATCTATTGACCCTTTTTCCAACAACTAAAACCTTTGACTTGTTAGAGGAATAGAAGGAATAGGATCAGACACAAGTTATTGCAACTTATATTAAGTCCTCTCCTTACATGAACAATACACATAATTTATATAATGACAGTAAAACATATACAACATAGTATTAGAAATAAGAGGTAAGCAAATGAGTCATGAATTAATACAAACAGGGGAAAAGGAGAAACATCAGAAACAAAAATAAAACAAAAGCTGCTGACTTGGAGTACAAAATCTGTTTGTCTGTTTAATAAAAAAACGAACTTTCTCAAACATTTTCGAATTAGTATGAGCAGTATATGTATCATTTCCAAACAATAGTGTTTCAATATTAATTCAATATTCATATTAATTAAATCATTGAATAACGATATCCTTTGGTTATAATATAATTGGCATTCTAAAAGGAAATCAATGACATCTTCAATAGGCGAACCGCAGGAACATTTTGGATCGTCCACTACATGCATTTTAGTTAGATCAGCTTTTAAAGAACTACATTGATGTCGTAACATTGTATGCAATATGCTAAATTTTCTGGATTCTTCACAATATTATACCGGTAGTATATTATGGTAACAACAACTTGCATATCCTAGCCCTAGATACTATATATAACCCTTTTGAGTATAGCAATACAAACATAGACTAACATTAAACAGACAATGTATATATACATGTATAAACAATTTAAAACTACCACCACAGTGTATCATCTGTACACGGGAAATAGCTAACACTGAAGCGTAACACACCAATATACAAGTTGTCAATGTAAGTAAGAAGTCGTTTTACTGCGAAAGCACAAAGTTTTCATTGAAACTGTTAATATGGCAGATTCCAGATAAATACCGCTTATACTTTATGGGCTCATAAAATAAAGGAACTTCGCTAAAATTGTTTGATGCGTGATAATGCTCAGCTAGTACTTCAGAAAACAACTTTCCCTCACAAAATTTTACGAAATAAAATGATGTAGACGCTTTCCATGAATAAAACATAACCGGAAAAGTAAAATTTAGTGACGAAACATCTGAAATTATATATCCTTTGATACACTGGTAATTAGATTTGGAAATATAACAACATTAATCTCGACGTTAGTGTACGGGTTTTAGCCGAAAATAATGTGTTTGTGTACGGGTTATAGCTACGTCCCTAAAACCCGTACACTTTCTGATCGCAAAAAGTATCCGATTTCTCTTTAATGATGCAAAAATGAAATCAGTTTCCGGTCACACTTAGTTGTTTATGTTGATTGAACCATATATCCGTAGCTTATGGTTGACAAATGTATTAGGTACTCTTAGTATCATCTTTAAATGCCAGGAATGAGCAAGTTTCGTAAGTAGTAGTAACAAACATGTTTCGAGTTTTAATGAATTACAGGACTGATCTTGTAAAGTGTTAGCTAAATGTCACGAAATACTATTCCCGGACCTATAATAAACGCCATGTTATTAAAATATACAGCTTTAATCTTTACAATTCTATTATTTATTACCTGTTGTGAATGTAAAATATTATCCTACGCTTCAGTGGTAGCTATTTCCCGTGTACAGATGATACACAGTGATGTTCTGACCAACGTGAACCTCATATTCGCGCTTCTAATGATCGCTTTATATAAAGTTACAAACACTGGGCAAAATTTATATATCAAGATTAAGAATAATTTTTAACTTTTCAAGGGAATCTTGTTGATTAATGTGAGGATATTTTGTTTTCATAAGTCAATAAAATCAATATACGTGACACAGTTACAGGTAATTTTTAGCATATAGTGGTTTATCTCCCTCTTGACTTGTGTGATCGTATGA
The DNA here is from genome assembly GCA_002080005.1 of Gigantidas platifrons. Taxonomy (NCBI): domain Eukaryota; kingdom Metazoa; phylum Mollusca; class Bivalvia; order Mytilida; family Modiolidae; genus Gigantidas; species Gigantidas platifrons. Next base: position 19,661 of record MJUT01061720.1, read on the forward strand.
TAATCGGTCATGATGGCTCAGTGTGCAGTGCATTCGTGTGAAATATGTGACAATAATCCTGGAAGCCAATATTGTACAAATTGTGAACAATACTTTTGCAGCAACTGTAAGTTGTCTCATTTAAAGGCGAAAATAAGTAAAAATCATATCTTTGAAGATGCACAAAAAGTGAACCCGGAAGAGAAAACACCGAAATGCGAACGTCACGGCCAATTGTTTACCTTCTACTGTAATACGTGTACTTGCTTGTTGTGCCAAATTGGGTTAACCGAAAACCATAAGAAACACGACTTTTCACTCGTTGAAGATGCTGCTTCTAAAAAGAGATCAGCAATTAATGGTATGGTAAAGTCTGCACAGGAAACCATGAATCAAGTCTCATGCACAATCGGACGTCTTGAAACAGAATTGAAAACGAACGAAGAATACAAATCGAAAGTTGTCCATGAAGTTGAAACTAGAGGTCAGGAGGTCATCGATATGGTAAAAAATGCAACAGAAGCGATGATCAAAATTGTAAATGAAAATGAATCTAAAGAGAGGATACGCATTCTTGACGAAATAGGACAACGTACAGATGCATGTTCCAACGATACATTAATTATCTCCAAAACAAATGAAACAACAAATGGTGGAAATGCAGTAACATTGCTAGCGTCAGTCGTTGATATTAAGACAAAGTTAAAGTGTTCTAAATATCTGGGCAGAAGCATCATGGAAGATCAGCAAACACGTTTTCTGAAATCATCAGGAAAATCAAAAGAAGTCGAAGCGTTGATAGGTAATCTTACTGGCCAGGAAGATAAATATGATCACACTAAAATTATTCCTACTGTAGAGGAGATACAGATTAGTGATAGTGCTAGACTGAAGGTGGGGATTAGTCTAGAATATGGTGGTAGCGGTTTTAACACATATCCAGAAATTTAGGGTACTTTTCCTCATAAATATTCATTACATTTAAATTAGAATTTGATCACGTGACTGCATTTTCAAGCTGGATGGATTGCTCCTCAGATTTCTCAAATAATTGCTTATAACACGGAAATTTATTGCTTCCGTCAACGGCTCAATAATTAACATGTTATTGTTGACTTCGGCAAAGCTTTTCGTCTGCTAAAATACAAATAGTTTTGTTTTCTTTCAAATTTAGCCATTTTTTGAACTTGCGTGTTTGCAAAAATGATCATATTATGTTTAATGTGGGAACCTCGAGTTTAGAAGCTAGAAATATAAGGTTTGTGAATAGTAATTTATCCAGAGTTCAGGAATCCAAATTAATTCCGGCAAGTTGACCACAAAATATTATTCGTTGGTAAATTTGGTGTTGAACTCGATCCACCAATTTCATGTATTTCAGACATTTTACATAGACTGTTAATGCCGGTGTAAGGGTTTGTCGCCTCGGATTTTCACACACTCCAGGAACCTCGAATATTTCACGGTTGTCATTCATTTTTATCTCATTTAATTTGGCTTAATTCAAAATCCCATTTTCAATTCCAGCAATTAACATGCATGCAGTTATAAAAATTATCTTCTATATAGATCATATGAAAATTGCAGACGTCCCGGCGTCGCCATCTTAAATATGCAAATGAGCAAAGTACCCATCATTTCTGAATATGAGAAAAAAAAAGCTTTGGCAAAGTTTCATATATAAGATCTAAAGATAGTATATTTGTAAATTTTCCAAATTTTAACAGCTTTCATTGTAGGCTAGATGAAATAGAGTTTGCCTGATAAACGTACACAAGCTGTCGTTTTAAAGTCATGTGTGAAACAATAATTTCCGACATAACGTTTGTTCCGAACTAATATTTTACTATTAATGGCTTTTGATTAGGTTGATATAATGATATAATCAAATGATATTCGCCGTGATGGAGTTAATAATTGTTTTAACATAATATCTCTCCCAAGATGGATATAGTTTTTTTGGGGGAGGGGGAGAGGGGTACTAAGCACTTTGGGTTTGTGCCAGGCGTTATTATATAAATAACATATAGTTGAGAGGGTGATAGATCAGATTGTTACCATGAGAAAAACATTGTCAACCAAGGCGAAGCCGAGGCTGACAACGTCTTTTTCGAATATGATGTTTGTCTGTAAATCCATATATTGTCCGAAATGGTAGGCTATAATTGTTTTATCATTTTTCTATATCATTATCTAATTTTTTTTTGAATTTTGAAATTCTATGAAAACTTTGAAATTTTGGAAATCTTTCGAAAATTTTGAAATTTTATGAAAATTTGAAATTTCTATGAAAATATGAAATTTTGTTGGAAATTTTTTAAAATGTTTCAAATATTTTCAATGTTGAATTTTTTTTTATTTTTTGTGTTGAAATTTTGAAATTTTACGAAATATTTTTTGTTGTGTTGTGTGTTGCTAAATGAGAGGGTGACAGTAAAAAAATTGTTACCCGCTGAGCCATGTGTTAGAGCAGAATGTTACCCTTGTCTTCTCCAATAAAATTACAGCTTACATACAAATGTACATGAAGTATAATAAAATACATTGTCCAATTTGTAAAGAAAAGTTTGAAGATATCAAAGGAATAATCAGAAGTTGTAAATCGAAGGACAGACAATACAATGGCCAAACGAAAACATTCAAAAAAGCAAACAATAATCTACAAAACACTTTACAAAAAATTAAATATCAAGCAAGAGGAACCCCATTGAAAACCATGGGTGAAAGCAGGTGTCCGGAAGGGTAAACAGTTACTGCTCTACAAATGCCACTTTTGGTGTTACTGTTAAACTACACAATCATCCTCTGATATGGTAATCGTGATGGAGACCAGTATATGTAAATAAATACAAATAACATAAATAAAACATGTACCCCCTACCAAGCAAATGGGAAAGACGAATAGAACATCGTTTTATATGGAAATCGCAAGGGACTGCACAACAGGGAATTAAAAACGTGAAGGCATATATAATTTGACAACATGAACAGGGCAGGTGAAAAACGGGGGCGAACTCAGATGCTCCGGAATGGTTTGGTTTATGGTATTTAACGCCACTTTCAATAATATTTCAGTTATATCATGGCGGTCAGTTTTATTGGTGAAAAAATGCTCAAAATGTGGCACTGTTCATGTTACTCGTGTTTCAAACAACGTGATAAATCATGAACTAGTAAAGGACCGGATTGTTATTACGACGGAATATACCCTTGGTCATTTGTGACACAGATATTCTGTAACAGTTAACCAGGTCGTGGTTAAAATATGAAATCTAGTTATCCTTTGTGTTCATCCATATTGCATAAACATGCAAGTATTAGATTGAAGATACATTTTACAGGATATACTTCTCTGGAATTGAAAGTTTGGACTTGACAACGAGGCTAATGATCTGGTTTTCTGAAATTGAAAACGTGACAACTGACCAGCATGACATTATGCTTCAAATCAGAATGTCTAGCTCCAAAAAAAAAAAAAAAAAAATTCAAACAGCAAATATCAACATACATATACAAATGTAATTTCATGATGTTTTTTTCCTTCTCTCTTTATCACTTCAACCACGAATTGATGAAGTGATAACTTTGAATTTTAACTTGCCCCCTGTGATAGCTAGGCCTTTGCAAAACCACAAATCTCCCCCATATCATAACGAAACTGTAGCATTAGTATATAGTGTTACATGGTCAGAAGTTGCACAAGTATATGCTGGCAAAACAGACTTCTCATTAAATGTCAGGTTTGCAAATCGCGGTTATATAGAGTGAAACGCGATAACAATATTGATTGCGAGGTTGATTACACCGTGTTAATATGCGCAACTAGGACAGACAACGATGCAACCAAAATTAAGTACAGTCAAATTGTTCATGCGGTCACCTCTATTAAGCAGTAACCTGTATTAAAAGGTCACATTTCTCTTGATCTGTCATAGAACAATTCATATGAATTGAACATCTTTTTAGAGGTCAGCTTTTTAAAAGGACACTTTTTCTTTGTCCCAAAGGTGACCTCTTAATACAGGATTGACTGTATTCCTATTAAAGGGATCTCAAGTTTCTATACATTGTCGATATTAGTAGCATAGATAATAATAATGTTTCCGGTTGCTTTATGGGAACACTTTATCTCTTATATAAGTTTTAAAAGTCTTGTAAACACTAAATAATTTGGAAGGTCAAATAAAAAAAAAATCTCCAATAATGGGCGACACACACGTTGTCGTTTAATACTGTTATAGTGACAGCCGGAACCTTTGAACCATAATGAAAGCGGGAGATTTGGCGCCTTAAAATCTGATTCAACCCATCATTTCTTTGGAAATGCCTGTACCAAGTCAGGGTCATTACGGTTTTCCCAGTTTTCCGGTTGTTGACTGATTTTGTCTGTTTATATACTTACGAGTTTTGACTTTCCCTTTGGAAGATTGTTCGGAGTTCGGTAATTTTGTTATCGCCCTTATTTATTAACCATTGATGAACACTGCAATGCTACTTATTCGAATGGGCAGGCAGTGGTTATAATACAATTATTTATTAAATGTAAAGTGCAACATGATAATTTGACGGATGTACACAAATAACCCGAAATACCTTTTCAATGTCATAATTTGAAACTTTACAATCCTTTACTAATTTTATGGCTGTATCAATGCATTGAACATCTAAGTTTTCAGAGGGAATATGTAAATAAAAGACGTAGATATCTCATTTAATGTGCATTGAGTGTTTGGATAACCTTCAACTGGTACCCTCAATAACCTTCATCTGGTACCCTCAATAACTTTCATCTGGTACGCTCAATAACCTTCATCTGATACCCTCAATAACCTTCCTCTGGTACCCTCAATAACCTTCATCTGGTACGCTCAATAACCGTCATCTGGTACCCTCAATAACATTCATCTGGTACGCTCAATAACCTTCATCTGGTACCCTCAATAACCTTCATCTGGTACGCTCAATATCCTTCATCTGGTACGCACAATAACCTTCATCTGGTACCCTCAATAACCTTCATTTGGTACCCTCAATGACCTTCATCTGGTACCCTCAATAACCTTCATCTGGTACCCTTAATAACCTTCATCTGGTACGCTCAATAACCTTCATCTTGTACCCTCAATAACATTCTCCTGGTACCCTCAATAACCTTCATCGAGTACCCTCAATAACCTTCATCTGGTACCCTCAATAACCTTCATCTGGTACGCTCAATAACCTTCATCTGGTACCCTCAATAACCTTTATCTGGTACGCTCAATAACCTTCATCTGGTACACTCAATAACCTTCATCTGGTACGCTCAATAACCTTCATCTGGTACGCTCACAGTTAAAAGATTGGAAAGCCAAGTAATTCAAATACTATTGGAGCAAGAAATGTAAAAGGCCTAAACAGAATAACCAAAATCAACTAAATGATGTAATGTCCGTTTTTGTTTGTTTGTTTGTTTTAATATTTTTTTAAAGGTCTTCTTTTAGAAAGTCTTTACAAATATATTCAAACATCTTGACTGGATTGTTCATTGATGACATGATTTTTATATATTAGAAATAGTGCAGTATATAATGGCTCTTGTGACCACGGTAACATAAATCTGACTAAAAAAGCCAATTAATAGTTGTGGCAAAAGCACATTATAGAATTTCGGATGATCGTTTACAACTTAACAGACATGTATGCATAAAATAGTTAATACAACACTGTATCCTTCGGGAGCCAGTTCGGTAGATGCCTCGTGTGGTTGTTACTAAACACAAAGTCTTGCTTTAGTTCAACATATTTCACAACAACGTGTTTTCTCTTGTAAACAGAAGCAATGAGTCGAACAAGTAACTGGTATTTAGGAACGTGTTAGAAATGTTATCGGTAGCGTAAATCTAAGAATGATAGACAATACAATATCAAAATGAAAAAGAAAATACAAAAGGACAATCATCTACCAAGCACTACACAGAAAATTAACGATTAAGCAACACGAACCCCAACTACAATCCGGGGCTGAACAGAGGTGCCCAGGAAGAGTAAGTGGTTCCTTCTGTGCCCGTCGTGTTATTTTTGTTACAAACCCGGTGATAAGTCTTGAATGAAGAAAGGACTGGAGATTGTGATTACGACAAACGGATCATATCCGTGATAATGTGTGATACAGATATTCCGTAACGGTTAATTAATTCATAGTGGCGACTCTAAAACTTTCCCAGTGATGACTTCAAGTTACCCACTAGGAACCCTTGGTTCAATAGCTTCCTTGTTGGTAGTAGCCCACTATCAAGGGAATTGTGATAGGAACCACAATATCTGGAATATCGTATCAACTACATGTAAGGGTTAGTGTTATGAAGTTTAACGCCACTTTCAATAATATTTAAATTATATCTTGGCGATCAGTTTTATTGGTGGAGGAAACCAGAGGACACAGAGAAAACCAGCGACCTGCAGCAAGTCACTGATAAACTTTATCACATAATATCACATAATGTATTTATCGATACATCTGGTCATTCGGGTGATTGTGACTGATTGCGTTGGTAGTGATAAATCCAGCTACCATACGTTCACGACAATGACGGTCTCCAAATACAAATGTGACTTTACTAATAGTAACAAATGTGGATATCAATAGGAAATTAAAAAACCTTGAACAAAAAAAAGCAAAACAAAAAACATTGACAATGGGGTTCACCGGTCTCTTTTTCCAACAGGTGGCGCATGTCTTCTATCAGTTGTTCGATTCCAAGATGGCGGACGGCGATCAGTTGTGGTCAGTGCCAAAGCATCTACTACGACGAAATGCATCGACAAACGGTCGAAAAACTGACTTGATTGAAAGGTACATATTACACCGAAAACCCAAGCATAAGATTTATGTTGATTACTTTTCAATATTATTGTATTTGTTGAATGTCCAAATTGCTTCGACGGAAAATATAACATCATAAAATTATGATGACGGATCAGTTTCAGTCAGTTTGAATGTGCTTTCGTGACAGGATTAAAGAGACAAGACCGGGCGAATTTGTTGTATTTAATGCTATTCATTATAATTGTAGAACAAAAAATGAAGTTAACTGCCTTTATAAAACTAGATGGGATTCATAGCCATAGGCATAGGCATAGCCATAGGTTTGGAATAAATTCATTTTTTTTCTCCTCAAAAACTGACAACGTTTTCCACACCTTTTCTTTTTATTAAATATTCAAAAACAACACACTGAAAGCATCATATACATGTTAGCATTCAGAATGTGACAAAACTGGGAATATTTCCAATAGAAAAATATTATGGGGCATTCAATAGGGATACCTTCATACGTTTTTTTTTATGAAAATTACACTAAAATGTAAACATTTAAAAAAAAGAACATTAATTTTTTTTTCACAATTTTCAATATTTTTTATCTTTGAAATATAAATACACAATCATGTGTATAATAACCTCAATAAATATAATAATTTAAATGATGCTCATTACAAAATGGTATTCCTTATTTGTCTGGTATATTTTCAAAAATGCAGCAATAAAAAAAAGTCACTATGGTTTCAAAGCATACCCTTGTCCAAATATCCTTAAACCCTTGGCTAACTGGAAAAATATGCTTTCATACTAAAGTAAAAACAGTTTTTTTTCTTAAATTTAATGCCAAAAAGGGGGACCACTTCCGCCCATGAAGTGGTATTAGTGAAGTTCGAACTGCAGACTCATATGGAGCATCTGAGTTCATGTCGGTCCAGATTTTTAGTTACATATTTGTGTTGCTCAATCTTCAGTTTTCTGGGTACGTAGTCATAATTTTTTGTCAGCCATTAAATATTTGTCTTTTTGTCATATTATACCTGTATATTTATATCATATATTGTTATTGAAGTAATATATTGACTCTTTGAGACTATTTAAGCGGAGGGACCAGTCGGTACTAACAGTAGCAAAAAAAAAGAAAAAAAAAGTTTCATGAATCACGAAAACATAACAACTGTTTAACGAATATTATTACCTGATGTAATCAGTGTTAATAAATACACAATTTAAACATTTAACCATCCTATGATGAAGATTAAAATACATGCACATCTGTAGTTAATAATATGTCTTAAATACAGTCCTTTGTACAAGATGCTTTGAATGTTTTATTTATCTGTATGTGTACTTTGTGTAACATTACATTACACCCCAGGTTTATTGTTAAACCATACACTTTCTATCTTTGAAACTGCCTTTCTATGAATTACTGTATTGTTATAAGAACAATAGCCTGTGTTCACAGGGTGTGACGACAGAGGTTTCTGGAAACCCTTGTCTTCACACCCTGTGAGCACGGCCTATTGTGCTTAAAACAATGAAGTAATTAATTACCACTCAGCTGAAAATAACACGAAAACTGGATATTGAAAAACTGAAAAAGAAAACAAAGATCTTGTTAATAAAGTATAGTATGAAAAAAATTCAAGCAATCGATAAAAAAAAACTAAATAATAATAAAAAATCGTAAAAAAACTTGGTCGGGAAAGCATTGTAAAAAGAAAATATACTATATGTTGGCACCCTTTCAAAAGATTAACATTGGTGGATCCGGGGCTCCCCCTTTTTTTTGGGAAAATTTATTAAAATTATGTGAAAATTGTCGAAAATGAGACTGTTATTACCTTTTTTTTATTCAGAAACTTTTTTTATTGTCTGCATCCAAGCTTTTAAACAAACGAAACAAAACAAAAACCATTGACCTGTTCAATGCGCACTTAAAAACTGAACAGTTTATTGGTAGAAACATACTTTGTCATATTCAACATATATTCTTACTTACTTTATTTAGCAGTTCTGAGTAATATTTGTGACAATATATGGTTAATATCCATTCTCTACAAAAAGTTCAGTTTAATATAACACGTCTATCATTCCTGAAGATCAAATGTATATCGAATAACATCTCTCATTTTTAACCAATCAATCTGTTTAATCCTTAATACAACTCAGTCGTTCAATCTATCTTTATAGAAGAGGTACCAAATGGGGAAACCACAAAAATGTATCGATTTATGAAATTTAATGTTTCTGTGTTTATTGTTTTTGTTTTTTTATGACATTTTGTAATGAATATTTCGTGTACTAGTATTTAGAATAACATGGGGAGTAAGTTAGTTATACATTTCGGTATACGGTGTTTCTGGATTAGAAATCCCTCTGGCCTCCGGCCGTCTGGGTTTCTAATCCAGAAACACCTATACCTCAGTGTATAACTATTACATCATTATGGCTTCTATAGTACAAGGTAGTACATTTCAATAAAGTTGAAAAGATGTCAGTTCAAATCTGACTGGAAGCTAATCTATGAGTTTTTTAATGTACTTTATCATATTGACTGTATAAGCAACTTGGGCACAAGTCCCTAGCTTAATGAAAGTTTTGAAGGACTGCTCCTTTTTCAGTGTGATTTTTATGACAACAGAAATTTTGTTGTGGTGGTATTATGCTATGGGTCTGTCATCATCAGTCTGTAGAAAAAATGGTTTCCTATCTCATATGTGGTGTAATGGTTAACATGCTCGCCTCGAGTGTGTTAGATCCATGGAATAGAGCCCCAGTATGGTCAAACCAAAGACTATAAAATTGGTATTTTGTTGCTTCTCTGCTATTAAAACATGCAGCATTAAGGGGTAAGAACAAAGACTGGCCGGCTAGGAATCGCATTATTCATTAATGTGCCCGAGTGGAGTGACATGTCTTCCCACTCACTTGTATTCTAGTGAACGGGGAGGGGGGCTTGGGATTTCTTATGTCTGTCAGTAGAGAATCCATTTTTTTTCACATATCAGGTAGCTCAAAAATATTTTTTATACATACACGAGGTAAAAGATACATGCAGCATACAAGACCTAAAATATAATGGTGTGTTTAGGGTTACCGGTAACCCTGTGAAAAAGGTTAGGTTAGGGTGACCTGGATTTTTTTTCTTGCATTGGATACATTAAGAATGCAGATGTTCCAAGAATGTGCTTGTTGAGAAAAACTAATAAAATAGCTAGGATAGGCACTCAATTTTAGGTAGGATCGAGTTAACCTAAACAAGCAATGTCTTTTTTTCTTCTTTTTTTTTTTTTAGATCTGAGGTGTATTCAGGTTTACTTTAAAATTTGGACATAGTAGAAAATAAACGATTTTTATTCTACCCTCTCCCCCCTCAGTAGTTAAATGGCTAGTGGTTTATGTCTTATTGAATATATTGAACAATATGCTTAGAGGAGCTATTCCTTACGTAAAAGTAAAAGTAATATAAACTTTGTATTCAATCAACACTGGAAGACATCTAACATAATAATTCCGACACTGAAGTCTGAACTTAACTGAAGTGAAGCTGGTGTCCTTGAAATGTCATTATGTGCCGAGCAAACCACGTCGTATTTCCCTGGCGTCCATGGTCCTCTCGTCGCATGGTCAGTCTTCTTGAATTTGTGGCATGGCATTTTACATGAATATATATAAATCAATATCGTAGTTTACATTAGTTACGAGGAGTTCCGAAAGTAATAACTGATAGAACACATACGCCACCTATTAGCGAAAAATCGTAAGTGAAACCCATTATAATCTATTAAATATTGATAAATAAAAAACGATGAAAGAGCAATAATAACCTCAACAAAAACACTGGAGGTTTTCGGTACGCAACTAACCGACTTTGATTCTAAAAATATACGTGTTGAATGAGTTATTTTACTTTGACGGGCAAAAGGATCCCTTTGTATAATAAATTCAATGCAAATAACTTATGTTTTTATCCCATATTCTGTTTGAATTTTGAATATTGTAAAAACTTTTCCATTCGTTATAAAATTATCCTCAGATTTTTTACAAGGTTCAAATATATATCTACAAATTATGAGAAAATATGCCCAAATTCGTTGTCCTGTCAACAGCATCGGTGGTGTAATGATTCGAGTGCTCTCCACGAGTGCGGTAGATCGTGGGTTAGAGTCCCGACCGGGTAAATCCAAAGACTATAAAATTGGTATTTGTTGCTTTTCCGCTAAGTACGCAGCATTACGGAGAAAGAGCAAATACTGGTTGGCTCGGAATCAGGATAATGTGTCCGAGTGGGACTGTGTCTTCTGTGAACTAGCACTATAAAAAGTCAACTCAGCGTGTTGGTTTAGTACAAGGCGGACCTCAACATCATTTCATTGACAATTAACTTGTTCTCGACATGATATAGCTGAAAAAAAAATTGCTGAATTGGCGTTTAACAACAAACAATCACAATCGTTGTCCTGTTCATTGCCTATTGCTTGACCGGGTACCATTTCACCTGTTGTAAGGGGAATAACTCGTCTTTATAGTTTTAGAATCAAACAAGGTATGTGCAAAAGGGCTTTTATTGATGTATCTGCATCAATGTCACTTAATATGATAGTAAGTGATACTTTATCATTTTTTCCAAAATTTCTACTATTAATATATCCGATGAGGCGATTGTCCTTTTGTTTATTTACATTCACACCCCATCGTGGATATTAATATTTTGAAAATATAAATACTGTATATACAAAACGTTTATAAACGGATTGTTATCTTTAGTGCACACTCATCTTGAAATGTGTCATTTAAAGTCGCATTAAGATAAAAGAAACAAGTTCACTATTTGTAAACAAAGATATAGATAGTATTATGACTCCGTGGCTAAAATCGTACGATACTGAGATATACATGTACATTTGTACATGTACACATGTATTGATGTTGTCGCTGCACGTCCCCACTGTTTATGACTCATGAATTGGCCTCACCCAATGGAGACGTATCAAAATAAAGCCCTATAAAAAGCATGTGTCCGTGACTTGAAGATCAGCGGTTTTCTCCCCTGTACTCGACTACCTCTGCCAATAACTGATCTATATCAGACCTATGTCTTTTTTCAAATTCTCAAATAGGCGTCCAATTCTTACATCTATGTCCTTTTTCAAATTCTCAAATCGGTCTCCAATTCTCAAATGTATGGCTGTTTCTCACTTTCTCAAATCAACGTCTAAAGGCGTCGCTGACGTATGCCCTAATCCTAACCCTAACCAATAAACCGGACATAGATCTGAAAATTCGAAAGGACGCCAATTTCAAAATACCCTTTTTTTTTATTATTATTTACAAAATACAAATATATACAACATATTTTCATATAATTAACTACAATAATCAACTGTATTTTCCTGTTTATGCTTTATTTTACACCTAGATTTAAGTCATTTTTTCATAATTTCTAACAACAATTTTTATAAATTATGAGGAAACTTAGTTCCATCCTTGTAGATTTTATATCTTTAAACGAATACCATACATATATATATATATAGATACATATATATACATATACACATACATATATACACATATATATACATATATTTTAAACTTTATTTCCATAACAATTATTACTGTAGCAAATAGAAAAACTAATTAAAGATTTGAAAACGGAATCACTAAATCAAACAGACTGCTGTTACCTAATAAATCGAACACACCCAATTGTTTTGAGGGTAGTTTTACGACATCAGCGTGGCTAATTATTCTTACATACATTTTTTTTCTATTTTCATTCTTGGAACCTACAATTATCATAGGATTGTGTTATTCATTCAAATGGAATAATAGGGAGAATGCAGTTGGATTAATAAATAACATAACATATACACTACACGAATCTACATATTAACAGACAGCTTTGTAAGTAAGAAATAATCAATATATATGTGTTAATACAACAATATACTAAAAGGGAGTGTGTATCTGGTGATTTATAATAACCTGACACAGATACATGTACATTAATACCCTTAAGTCGGAACGTGATTTGAGATAATGACGTCAGTTGATGCCGATTGGAGTCCGGACGCTAATCTGAATCTATCATATATATGGTGTGTCACAATGTAAAACAACATGATCAATTGGTCGCCTAATAACGTCTGAAGAAACCAAAGGAATAAACAGAAGCCGTAAATCAAGAAAGACAGACAATATAACGGTCAAAAGAAAAAGGACAAAAAGACAGACAATATAACGGTCAAAAGAAAAAGGACAAAAAGACAGACAATATAACGGTCAAAAGAAAAAGGTCAAAAAGACAGACAATGATCTGCAAAACACTACACAGAGAACTACAGACTGAGCAAAACGTACCCCAAGTAAAGACTTTGGTGAACTCGAAGTGCTCCGGAATGGGATTCCCGTTCCACTAGTGACACCCGTCATGTTACTCTTGTTATGTTACCAACGTCAAGTAACTAGTATTTATCAAGAAGTAAACATAGAATAATAGACTCATGGATGCAAACTGGTATTTATAGGTAAACGTGTGCATAATGGATTCTAGCATTCCATTAACGCTAACTCTTAAGGGACACTTGGTCATTTTGCTGCAAGGGTTTTGGAGGTGTTGTTTCCTGATGTTTAATTCAGAGACAATTATAAACAGTACTCTGTGGTATTATTTGTCGAGATCAGTATTTCTCTTATTTTTTTTGGTTATTTCCACATTTTACAACCGATTGTGAAAAAATTGTTCTCCTCACCAGTGAATTTAACTGTTCTCGACACCTGATTGGTCCGCAATTTTAATTCTGTCGGGACTACTTTCTCTCCAACTGTGATCGATCATTTTGACGTTACGCACGATAATGCGTCTTATACGGTAACGTCAGATTTCAGTAATATTCAGTAATCAGTTCGGTAATTTTGTTATTACCCTTATTCGACGTTTTAGAACGAAAGCAACATCGCCTGAATGCGTTTTACTCAGTTCAAGATATATGTATCGATTTGTTTGCTTGTCTCTATTTGTGTGTGTGTCCCTGTTGCTATCTATTATTTTGGTTTTCCGGTTTTTATCGATACGGTCGAAGGGACGAACAAACGAACGAATGAACGAACGGACGAACGAATCGACAGACAGCTATTCCTAATACTGTATACCCATCTCTTCGTGAGAGGGTAGTTAAGCAATAATCAAGGTGTAGCTTTTATGATAACATTTCTTTTATTTATTGAATACGTGTATTTAAAGACTAAAGATTGTCAAGATGCAACTCTTCCGGAACAGTAATTTTATCTCCTTCTGATTCCGCACAAATGAAACAGATCGTGACAGAATAACACGCGGCAGTTTTCCGAGAAATCAGTTCAATTAAAAATGACTTGCTTTGCACCCTGCCGTAATACAATCCTCTTATAATTTTTGAAACACGATCAAAGGTGCCACTCCAACTATCAGAATATTTCTGTTCAATTAATTCCTCGACCTGTTGTCATTTGATGAAGGTAGTACTCATGATTCGGATCGGAAGCTAAAACTGCAATCACCATACCTTTCAACAATATTTTCGATTGTATCGGAATTAGAATCTACACGTTCGTAATTGTTTTCACATGCAGTTTCTGACATTGTAACTCTCCTATGGTTACCAATGAACTCTACTTTTTCTCATCTTTGTATTTTTCCAATAAAACAATCACCACAAGTACAGTTGTAACAAGACAAGTCTCGGACAAAAAGATCGTCTGAATTTGAAGAAATTATTTGATGAATTTTTCTATTTTGACTGATAGGTTTAAAGTTTTGTTTTGAGGTGTGGAATTTCTTCATTGTATATATACCACTGCAAGAGTTCTGGAGATTTCCGTGAGCATACACTACAAAGTCAAGAGATTCTGAACAGACCAGTTTTTGTGCTAGATATTCTGAAAAGTGTCTGAAAATTCTGAAAATTACTTAAAATTCTGAACAGATTCTGAACATTACTGAAAATTCTGAACAGATTCTGAAAATTCTGAAAATTGCTGAAAATTCTGAACATTACTGAAAATTCTGAACAGATTCTGAACAGATTCTGAACATTGCTAAAAATTCTGAACAGAGTCTGAACAGATTCTGAACATTGCTGAAAATTCTGAACAGATTCTGAAAATTCTGAACAGATTCTGAAAATTCTGAAAATTGCTGAAAATTCTGAACATTGCTAAAAATTCTGAACAGAGTCTGAACAGAGTCTCAACAGATTCTGAACATTGCTGAAAATTCTGAACAGTGTCTGAACAGATTCTGAACATTACTCAAAATTCTGAACAGATTTTGAACATTACTTAAAATTCTTAACAGATTTAAAAAAAATAATTACATGAAATTTGTTTCAAATGATTTATTGTTTTAATGTAATTAATTTATACATATAAACCCTAACCTTTTTTTATTCTGTGCATAATTTTCCAATCTTATTCTCAATGAAAACATTCATCTGAAAATATTATACTTATAACTTATGAAATACAAAGGTAAGTCACCTGTGAGTGATGGTTTTACCTGTACATATAGGTAATTAGTAATTTCCTGTTGTATATTGGAACCACAGGTGATACTGTGGAGATGGGTACTATTTATAAATTTGTCATTTTCTTCATTTCAATTTTTCTTCATATATACATGTATATGTTTTTTCTGAATTACAAAAAAATATACATCATTTCATTTCTCATTAAATTTACCATTTCAATTTTTCTTCTTAACTAAATATATTTTACTTCATTTTCATTACATTTTAATTAAATATAACATGTAGTATTTCACATAGTAATGCAGGTCTGAAAAGTGAAATTTATTATATAAAAAAACTAAACTAAACTAAAAAAACAATCTAAAAATATAAGAATAAGGTTGTTAAAATTCAACAACTTGAGGAAAAAATAATTAAACTTTTGTAAAAGGTCTCAAAAGTGAAATTTATAAATTTGAAAAAAAAATAATTACACTTTTGTCAAAATTCATATATTAAATGAAAATGTATTTTAAATAAACAATCTTTCTAAAATGTATGAATTTGAAATATTATATGATACTCAAGCAATTTTCTGAAAATCTAAATTCAAAAGTTTTTAATAATATTCATTTATAAATTTAGAATTATCATAATTTTGAAGAGTATTTTTTAATTGTGATTGTGTATACTGATTGTTTTTGGTTAATTTGATAAACTGTGATAAAAAAAATATCTGGGATTATAATATGCTAATTTATATATCCAGCTGTCTAATTTTTTTCCAATATGGGATTTTTTGAACTTGTACTTGTATAAAAAAAGGTTAAAGTATTGTTATTTTCCCCCAAAAAAGTTGAACTCTACGATTATGATTCTTTTTTTTTCTGTTCTGATATGGAGATTTAATGAAATTGTGTTTTTATTGAAAGAATCATAATTATTGTCCAAATACATATTTGGCATTTCTTTTATAGAGGAAAACCATTATAGTTTAGTTATTGCACAATAAACAAACGTCTCTGCAATACACATCTACAAAATTTATCATAATTCTTAAAGTTCATTAAACTTAATTACATTTAGTTATGCAACAATACTAAAACATTCTTATAAAAATCACATCACATACAGTATATGTACTAATTAGTTCTCTGGTAAAATACAAGTAACAATACTGATTATACAGGAAGAGCCCATACTGTGATGGTCATCTATTTTGAGATGCCATTCAATGAAAATATCAACCTGGCCATATTGTTACATAATAAAAAGATAAGAATTAGATAAGAAATTAAAATTTATAGAAGTCATGTATGTTTTTAATGAAAATAATTAACACATTAAGTCACATTTCATTTGTTAAGCCTAACTTGGGTCAGTTAAATTAAAAAGACAAAAATAGTTTTTAAAAAATCTGTCTAATAAGTATTTACCTAAATAACGATATTGTGATTGTTATTTCTTAATAAATTGTATTAAAAATCATTTTAATTTATGCATTAATCCTCTTTCTGTTTACGTACATTTTTTGCATTTATTTTCAATAAAATTTCTTTATTATTTCATCCCATTTTCCTTAATTTAACTTAATCTTATGATAACAGCAAGCTACATGACCCTACATATACTGTTGGTAAACGGAAAAAAAGTCACAGGATAAAAAGTCACAAGAAAAAAAGTCACAGGAAAAAAAGTCACAATAAGGTTATATTTTGTGGAATATTATTATAGGGTATTTAATTTTCATGGTTTTTTCTCATGAATATTTGTTTGATTAAGTGTTAATTGTGACTTTTTTGTGACATTAATTAATTAAAACAAACAAATTTGAAATTTACTATAGATCATGTCTGGGTATTGTTACCCCTGTTCAGCTAGTGTATGGCTTCCTCCTAAAGTGACTCTACCATATATCATTAATGGACTAACGTGACTCTACCATGTATCATTAATGGACTAACGTGACTCTACCATGTATTATTAATGGACTAACGTGACTCTACCATGTATCATTAATGGACTAACGTCTGAATCAGTGTCATCATTGTCAGACGGCACGTCAAGAGCATCAAGTAATTGGTGGTTTCTCACATTAGATCCAATTGTGTTGTTTTGATGTCTATCGTAACCCAAGAACCATAACACACTAGCTATATGCGCACAACAGCCGACCACACGGGAACCTATTTTACATGTACAGTACCAGCCTATAATAGGTCTGACTGGACCTTTCACATATTCAATCCATAGAATGTGTGTTATGTTTTTTGAGTGTCGTGATTGTATTTTTACTTTTATTATCCCTATTGCCTCTTTAAATAACAGAAGTTCATACAGGCCGTCTTCGGTTAAATGTTCATTTAAAACGGTCCCTGTTTTATTTGATATACACCCATTGTAATTTCTCTCAATTCATCTATACTTAGTTCTGGAAAGTCAGTCAGATCTGTGCATTCAATCGGACTGTAGTTACTTCTCTTTGTAATCAAATTGTTTTCTTCCAAATAAATTTTTAAATCATTGTCCATGTTCGCTTTTCGAAGCATCTCATTTGCTATCTCATTTGATGATGCATCTATGGATAAGTCTGTGGTCTGAAACAGTTTATAATTGCACAAACAATTTTTACAAAATCACCAATGTATTTAACTAATTTATTAGGTACAACTTTATCTAAAAATCTCCACTGTTTGATACGCCCATTAGCACTCTCAACAACCCATCTGACCTTTGTAATCAATCTTGATTTGTTTGCCTCCTCGGTAGTATGCTGTTTTTTGCCTTTACCTAAATAAAATGGCATCTTGACATTATATCCCTGATCTTCTAGATATTCCATGGCATCCCGAAACCCTCTGTCAACTATGCACACATCATCTGCCTGAAACCATTGATTTACGTTTTCTAAGTTATTTTTGAAGAGATGTTTAGTGATTGCTGCATCATTATTATGGTAGTCAGAGAAATAAGGTCCCAAAACACTTAATATTTAACCATCTGAAGCAACAATGACCATTGGTTTAACGAGAGGTCTATGTTTATGCATGCTATACGATCTCCTTTGGAACTTGTAATTAGAGCTTTTCTGAATATAAATATATGTTCCATCGAGCACAAATACAGCCTGTGAATCGTCATTTGTGAACAATGTTCTAGCAAATGTTGTAGTGTGCTTTTGGCAAAATTCTGCATGTGAAATATGTTCAAAACCTAAATGTTTTGGGACAAACTCTGTAATAAGGGAATGCCTAGCACTGTGAATGATACGTTGAACGTGATATCTTTTAAGTCGAAATAAAATTGATAAAACTTTGTTCGGCAATCCAGTTGTTAGTTTCATTAAAAATACTGCTAAACATGTCCGGACAGATCTAGATGAAGAATTGCGTATAAGGTTCATGCTATCGGCTAAAATGGTGAAGTGTTCTTTAAAAACACCCAAAAGGCTAGTATAATCATCGTCTTCAATCAACGATGGAATGTCAAAATTTAAATAAGATGTAGTTTTCATAATTTGTCGCATACTTGATGCGAGGTTAGTTGTATCAGTTCTTGAATAACTGTCTGATTGTTTGCTTGTTTGTAGCAAATTCAGTGACACCTTATTAAAGTACGACATGAAAACATGACCTGTTTTTTGAATCAATAAAAATACCAGTCTCTAGAAACGCCTGAGTTCTTGCTTTTTCTGGAATTGTTATAAAGTGATTCCTGTTAGAAGCTGCTTTCTTACAAATTATGCAATATTTATGGGTTCGTGGGGTTGCAGGTATGCCTAACTGAATTGATTTTGGACTAGCTACTTTATTAATTGATGTTTCAGGAGGCTCGCATTCTGGGTCCACACGAATATTATTCGTATTTGAAGTTGTTAACTCTGCTTTTGCAAGAAAGTTGTAGAATCTCGACCTACAGGCTCCACAAACAACATCTGCACTTTTAATCTCCCTTGGCAATATGCTTTTAACATGGTGTTTAAATTCTCCATTTGGGACATTCCTTCTAGTCCTTTTCGAACATAGACAACAATTCACTGATTTCATCATTTGAATTTACCTACAAGAAATAAAATAGCTATCAAAGAATATTATATGAATTCAAAATTGGGATACATTAGGGGTATTATGTTTAACGCCACTCAACAATACTTCAGCTGCTCAGTACGTCCCCGGGTGACAAATAGGTGAGACATCTCGATGGGATTATAATATTGAAAACCTGACCGTGGATCATAGTTTGGTGCACCCCTCCCTGCACGCTAAATACCTCTTTTGCATTTAAAAAAAAGAGTAGGTGAGTTGTAGCCACTACAAAGACTAAAATTGTCGCTCCCAACTCTCCATACCCTTTAGCGGCAGTCAAAAGTCTTTGACTCGGTTGACCCATCCCTCCCTCATTTCTATGTAGGTTTTATATATTATTTAGCTTAAATTCACTTCCTGGGTATACCTTAAATACTGCTTGCTGGATAATCAATCAATCTGAAGTTATGTTTTCAATGACGAGATGCATAAACATCTTTATGTGATAAAGGTATTCTCTGGGTTTTGCAAACCTCCAAGATATAAATAAAATATTGTTGAAGTCTTACCCTGAAATGCAGAATATATGTGCAAATTGATGATCTTTAGATTCAACAATGGTTATGTTTATGGGCATTAAACACTATAACTAACAAACTTTATCATTTAATGTTGCATCGAATACACATCCCAGTGTGTGGACTTGTAAATAACATTTTTAGTGGTGATAGGCAATGATTGAAAATATGACTCCTGACATGACCCAATACTTTCATTAGATGCAACTAGTGTATCACCAAACAAATATGCAACGGTCGTGCCGAGCACAACAGGACAAAAAGGCATTCCACGTTCAACAATTTGCATGAAAATGATCATTGTCCTGTAAAAGCTATGTGTACCAGCAATCATAATTTTCAGTGGAAGAAACGCGCTGAAAATGAAAAATAATTTTCATTTTGGGTGTCGGAGATATTTGCATATTTTTTTTAATAAATCAAATGCACTGTTATAATTTTTGACTCTATATCCTATATCTACAACCAAGGAATATAAAATTGGTATTTGCTGCTTCTCCACTAAGCACGCAGCATTAAGGAGAAAGAACAAAGACAGATATAGCCGCGGACTGTTATTTCAGTGAGCTATTACTGTAAAAATACTAATAAACGTGTTGGTCTAGCACAAAGTAGACCTGTCCTCATTGAAAATTAACTTGTTCTCGTCGTCATATAGCTGAAAAATTGCTGAATTGGCATTAAACAACAATCACTCACTCACTCATTTATATTCTAAAAATAGATCAAAAGCACTGTTATAATTTTTGACTCTATATCCTTCCATGTTCTTATATTTATTACATTTTATGTAACAACTTACTTCTTATTTTAGTTCAGTTGATCAAACTTCTTGTGTGTCATTATCAATATCTTTTATCAATATCTGTTTTCTTCTTTTACAAAATGTTTCATTCTGAAAACATGAAAAGAATAAAATTCAATCAGTTATTATTCATACATGTAAACCCATCTTTGATATCGTTCGACAATAATTAAGCGCGTCAGGGACCCCCATCAACCCTACCTACAAGAAAAACTGGAAAGTGTTCAGAAAAGGGCCGCTAGATTTATTACATCAAACTACATCTATGAACGAGGCAGTATGACAACTATAACTTAAAAACAGACAAAATTAGAACCACTGAAAGAAAGAAGAAAACAGAACAGGCTAATATTATTTTGTAAAGGCATACATCATCTAGTCAAAATTCCAACTGATTACATTCAACGCCCATTAAGAACAACTAAGAACATGCATAGTCAACATCATCTCAGACTTAACTTCCAGCCAAGAGTAGACCGATATACTGAAATTCAGCTTTCTCCCAAACACAGTCAAAGATTGGAACCTTCTACCACCAGACATCATCAACAAGATTCAATCTGTGAAGGAACCAGCTAAATCATTCGTTGATATAGTAACATTGACACACACGCGATGTAATAATGTCTCCGGACGTAACATCGTATCCAATCAAGATCAAGATTAGGGAGAAAGAACAAATATATCTATCCGCAGATTGTTATTTCAGCGATATATCATTATAAAGAATGCCAGACAACTCGCCCCACCTTTTTGCCAACTCGCCCCACCTTTTTGCCAACTCGCCCCACCTCTCGTACCAACTCGCCCCACATCTCGTACCAACTCGCCCCACTTTTATTTGGTCAACTCTTTTTACCTTTCAATGTTCATTTGTAAGTTTTGAATGTTTACACACTATAAGTAAATATCTGTTTGCCAACTCGC
The DNA here is from genome assembly GCA_002080005.1 of Gigantidas platifrons. Taxonomy (NCBI): domain Eukaryota; kingdom Metazoa; phylum Mollusca; class Bivalvia; order Mytilida; family Modiolidae; genus Gigantidas; species Gigantidas platifrons. The sequence goes on from MJUT01061720.1 coordinate 41,269, forward strand.
CCCCAATTGTCAACTCTGCTTACACCCGAATATTGTGGAATAAATTATGTATATTTTATGCTGAACGATGTTTTGTTTGTGTAACTTTGATATTCATCACAGTGTATAACCGGACAGTTTTAAAAAACGGAAGTTACTGTACTGTCCGACCAGGTAAGGTTAGTTGCTTGCAGAAATTTCGACATTTTTGGATGATTATCCGTGATTTATTCTTTGAAAGTGGATCAATTGAAGCAACAAAAATAGAAAAATATTGCAAAGGTATGTCATTTATATTTCTGATCAAATAACAGTGCCCTATTTGAACACTGAAACTGGAAATTGTCGTTTTAAAAACATCGGTGGATCGTATGTTTTCGCTCGAAGAAAGGGGGTAAAAATCTAATTTTCTCCACCTATTCTTAAATTATGTCAAATATGTTCTCACTATCTGATGAAATAGACATCGACGTTTTCAATGGAAGGAAATTATGACCGTAAACGCACTCAGTTTCCTTACGGTGGGTGCATTTAACATCGTTCTTCATTGTACGTCACTGTACGTATAATTGCTTATGTACGTTATCATTAAATTGCTGAATTTTAAAACTCATCTGTCCGCCTAATTGTTTTTTGTTAAAGTTGACCGAGAACGTTTCTACAGTCCAATCCTTTACAAATTTAGCTTTACAGAAAATTAAGTTCAGTAATCTTAGATGATATGTGATTCAAATACATTTGTATCTTATTCACAGTTTTTGGAGCAAATTAAATGAGTTTTCTCCCGTTTACAGAGTTATCTTCCTCTATCATTGACTGCAATGATTGTCTAAATACAACTACGTAATAGATACGAATATCGTGTTTCATACAGTAGGAATTAATTCTCGCCTGTACCGGTGCAATATAAGTCATAATAAGACGAGTCCCGAGATCTAGAGTAATGCGTATGTTTAAAACAATATTATGTCTGTGACGTCATCAGATGAACAGCATTGGCGAAGTTGATTTGGATGAAGAACGTTTTTTTTTCTCTGTCCTCTGTTGATTCAGAATAATAAAACATTTATAGTATGGTAATGTCCGGACACATGCAGATTTGTTCACCCTAGAAAACCATATGCTTTTCGTCGGGTGAAAAAATTGTCATGTTTATCCTGCAATCAAGCTATTTGCGGCTTAATAACAGGGATCGGATGAACTTGAGTCGTATTAGGTCATAGACTGTTACATGTTGACACGAAGGGCACGTATAGCGTAGTTAGTGTGCCAGGTACGTCACGTGCGACCATTCCCGCTTTTTGATAGCAGTCTGAATCATCTTCAAACGTAGTTATAGTCCGAAATTCCTCTGTCGTCCGACGGCTTTTTTTTCGACTTGCTGTTGCCGTGGGACCGTCAGAGCGCTCTCCATAATGAAAACAGCGGATTTGCCGCTCCAACTCTGGGTCAGCACATTTCCACGTTTCGTGGCTATCCGATTTTATTTTCTATCCGAAACCATTATATATATATCGCTTCACCAATCATTTTTCTATTCATTCATAACCATCTTGCCCTCAGAAAGTGGTGTTACACTCGAATACAGCACGATTTTCATATAGACCCTTCAATTTGGCCATTTCTGTTTATTTTTCATAATCTTTTTTGCCAGCAAAAGGTCGTAACCTTACTACATGTTTTACAATTAAAGATGAGTAAACTGTAAAAAGTATGAAATTTTAGAACAACAGATAACAACTTCGAAACTTGAAGGAATACACAATTGTGCGGACACTGGACAGAAAAATCGTTAGCAATTAAGCCTACAGTGACGTAGAATGAAGAACGGTGTTAAATGCACAAAGATCTAATTAATCATTGCTTCATTTACTTGCATTGTTTCTCATTATTATTATAGTGGGGCGAGTTGTCCAATGATAGTGGGGCGACTTGTCTCGAAAGTGGGGCGAGTTGTCAAAGAGGTGGGGCGAGTTGGAATGGGGCGAGTTGGCAGTGGGGCGAGTTGTCCTGCTTCCATTATAAAAATAAAATATTTCCCATCTGGTTTAATAATTATTATCATGATATCTCATCTGTAAAAATAACACTTTCCCACTGACATCAAGCAATCCGTTTCGTCTTATTTACATTTCTAATGCCTATTTTCTTACGTACTGAAACATGAACGCCTGAGGTTTCCGAAAAAGTGCATTTTTCTGAACATTTCGCGGAAATGCTGTCACAGGCGTGCATTAATTAAATTCTGCAGTACTGTCCTTAAGTTTTGTCCTACGAGACGTTTTCACAACCCTAGAAAGCCTATTTTCACCCCTTAGGTCACGATTTCCCCCCTTCTTGTTCGGAGAAAATTTTCAGTATCACCGCATATTCTCCAACGCTTCAAAAGCCTAGAAATTGTAGATTTACTTATCTTTAAGCTTTGTGCAACCTGACTTGCTCGATGCCCACTCTCAATAAGTTTTATAATAGTTTTTTTTAGTGTCGTCTAACAATTCTTTCCCGTGCTTCGCCATTTTTGTTGTCATCAACAATGAGTAATTTCTGCTACAAGTCCGGTATATAAAAATCCGAATTTTGTCAATTTATTCCCCTTTGAAAACATTTTTAATCAGTTTTCAACGGTGGACGATGAAAATGGTACCCTGAAACATACACCCCCGTAAAAACACAACACCCGGCATAAAAAAGTGATAAGACACCATGCTGTACAGTACTCCGTCAGAACGTAGCCTCGTAGCGGTATCGGGTCCGTTCGCCGCCTGGGTCCATTCGCCCTACAAGTGGGTCCGTTCGCCCTGATTATTAAAACGTAGTTTGAAGACCATAATGGATATTTTAATTTAGATTATAGAAGTAATGATATGTGAAAAATATGGAAATTAATTAAAGTTATTTTCAAGCAATTATTACGTATACTATTTGAAATACTTAATTGAAATTTATAGATAGATAGATAGATTTATTCGATAAAATCATCATATATTGAATTATTTCAACAAGTAAAAAGATGACTCTCTGACCGGCGATAATGGGAAACGACCTACAATGTAGCTCTGCGTTTGAGGCTATATTACTTGCGATTCTTTTAAGCCCCAAAAATTCGAGTGACGAATACCTATGTCCATTGACTGTACACTTTAGCAT
>MJUT01061720.1:49527-72752 GCA_002080005.1 Gigantidas platifrons
ATTAACTGATTATTTTAGAAATAACAGAGTACAGTTAATAAATTTAAAACAAATTTATCACAAAATATGCATTCCACACCCCTTTACAGAATATAATTTTGGTGGGAAATTACAAATGCCAAAAAAAAAACAGAGAAAAAAATGGAAAACGATGGTTTCACAGTTTCCTGGTACTTTTTTTCTTCATTAACTGATTATTTTAGAAATAACAGAGTATAGTTAATAAATTTAAAACAAATAAATCACAAAATATGCATTCCACACACACACCCTTTTTCTAGACAGATTCCTAGTTTTGTTGCTTCTTCTTTCAATCTGAATGAAACACTTTAATGAGAAATGTGTGTGTGGAATTCCTTTTAGTTAACCCCAAGATAGCTTTGCACAACAACTTACAACTTTTTTTCCTAATTAATTAACTTTTGGTTTGGTTCTGAGGAATGTGTAGGGGTATAATGCAAAGAAAATATCTTGAAGAGCCAAAATGGATTTTCAGTATAACTTAATTTCAAGGAATGGTATATTATTCATCGGGAATGATGTAGAAAACTTATGTATAGACTTTAAAAGGTGTTTGTGTCTGTAAGATATACAATGCCCCTGCGGTTATAATTGCAAAAGGGTAAACCAATGTTTTGCTTATTCAACATCAAGCAGAAATGACTGAAATAAATGAATCTGTACCTAACAATCGGGATGCTTGCCGGTGCGATTTGTCAGAAACATATTAAAGTGAAAATCAAGGTTTTGTAGCTGTGGGTTTAAAGTATAAGGAGCATTGTTTGCACGTTAACAGGTTTTAGTGGCTAAGTCCATATATGCATAATTTTGTATAAACAAATTGTTGAAAATCAAAATCCATACGCACTAACTGTCTACAAAATATAAAAGGTCTAGCTAAAAAAAACTGTAGGAGGAGTTAGCCGGACAAACCATATATCCTATAGGACGGACGGACAGGGGTAAAACAATATGCCCCCCAACCAATAGTAATTACACTATTTTTTTTAGATTGATGACATGTCTTCATGTGAACCGGAATCTTAGGAATTTATATTGTTTGACAAAACGCTGTCCAAATTATTTACCGGTTTACATAAAAGTACATTATTTTTTAATCTGTGTTTATTTAAAGTTTTTTTTGTAAACTCGCCATTCGAAAAATATTTATGTCTTCGTTATTTAGTCCAGTAATGAACAAAAATATTTTATGTTCGGGAGAACATGTGAAATAAAACGTAAAATGTATCGCCTGTGTCTTTCACTCACCTGAGTGCCTGTGTGGGATTCTGCACATCACGTCCACAGTCGGGTGGGGGGGGGCTATAGAAATAAATCCTGTATTCCCCGATGTCGATTCTTTGTGTTGAATATGCATATACAGTAATATATTTTTTATTGGTCGCTAGAAATCTTTAAAAGTTCATTTTACTCTTTTTTTTGGGGGGGGGCGGTTGAGACATATCGCCTTATTGGTCGCTAGCTTAGTGGTCGCTAGCTTGATAATTTATTGTTATTTCTCTGAGTATAGAAAACCAAAGGTTATGGCAGTATTTTTCTTAATTGAAAAAACCACTGATATTTGTTCAATTTTTAACGCTGATTTAAGCTTTAGTCGCAACAAATTTATATTTTTCTCTTTAAACTGTCGAAACATAACATTTATTTAACTGTAAAATTCACCCCCTTTTTTCCCTTTTTTCTTGTTTAAATCAATGATCAACAATATTCCAGAATCAAACAAATGAATAAATATAACATAGCATCTTTCCTTTGCATTGTCAAGATTCTATATTTATAAACTATTGACCTGAGTAACCTTGCTAAATCATGCAGATTCAGTGTGTTTTAAATCGGTCATCCAATCAGGACGCTCATTATTGTCCAAGATAAAAATACATGGCTAAAATTAGCTGTGAGTATTTCTAAAACTTCAATTCATAAATTTATATATAGAATAGAAATCGGAGATATTTCGTCATAAAACTTCACACATGGTTTTTTCTATCATATTTCTTGAAGACAAACATAAAATTGTATTACATTTATCAATATTTTATGAGTATCAACAGTTTTTTCAACACCGTATCTGTTCATGTGACTACACATGCTACTTACAGTGACCCGTGACCCAGATCAGCACGTCCCAGCAGTATTTTGTATATATGGTATTTAAAAAGACCTCCATTTCTCGAAAAACATGTTTTCATAGTTTTCTAGTAATGTTTTTTACAAAGATTTTGTGAGATGCCATTTCTCCTTTTTAAAATCAGTAATCTCTATATTTTTTTCAGTTATTTCGTTTGTGTTTAATATATTCTCTGCAAAGGTATACCGGGAATATGTCCCATTGAAATGTAATGTTTTTGAGAGGCTATATGCATCCAATAATAAAGGATTATTATCCTTGTTTGAAATTCTAGCCATATACTTGTATTGCATTTATCAATATTTTATGAGTACCAACAGTTTTTTCAACACCGTATCTGTTCACGTGACTACACATGCTACTCACAATGACCCGTGACCCAGATTAGCATGTGTCAGGAATATTTTCTGTATATGGTATATAACAAATCTACTCTGTCTCTGGACGATATTGAACCTCAAATTATTTTATCAATATTGATGAGAAACGGAGTTTCCCATACCTACATTTTTTTGTTTTTGTATTTCTCAATCAATATAAAAGAATCAACAGTAACCTCTTACCCATTAAATGCTTTCCTTCTTTTGTGTCGTCTGCATTCGTCTGAGTTCGGAAATATGTCGTATCCATACCGTTACGGGCATTCTTTAGTTGGTTTGTTTACAAAAACGACCGAATAACCGTACACACTTTTCAATTTGATGATACGAGCGCAATGGAGAACCAAATTCATCTTTCGTTTACTTATTATTTATTTAAATACAAATATGTATTCAAATTATGAAGTTGGTTCTCGACTGCGCTCAATCAGTCAATGTAAACTTTCCGATTTACCACCGAAAATGTCTTCAAAATTCCACATTTCCACGAAATTAGGTAATTTCTATGGTATAAATAGTGCAATTGTAACGTATGTCAAGAATTTTTTTTTAATTTAAAATGAAAGATGGATAGTTAAAGTTTACTTTTTTGTTCCTTGATTATATACTACAGTGTGTTTTGTTTTCATGATAATAGGGGGCCAAAATCGGCCCTTATTGCACCTTGGTCTTTACCACTCTTTAGAATCTTACAGAAGCAAGTGAATTCGGAATTTTCGAAAATAGCCTCTTTTTCTTCAAAACGGCGTATTTTTTCATATGACATCATATAGAAAATATGACGTAAAATTGTCGTGTAAAATTTCGCGAGTTTCACGCTTTCTGCACGAGCGCACCTGATTTTTGTTTAAGGAGAATGCATATAGTTTGTTACGTCTTACTCGCAAAATTTGACATTTTAGCTATAATCTATGTCATTTTATTAAATATTCCGGATAATTATGAAAAAATTCTATCAATTCGTGGGAGGAGTAGGTTCATACAAGTCTAAAATACAAAAAAAATGCATGTTTTGTGTCAACATATTTAAGTAGAAACCTCATATTCAGAGAAATATACAAGATTGTTCATCATTGACGCAATATCGTGTGTAACGTCTTTATAAAATATTGAAAGATATTGTATGCCTAAATACCATTTTCATGTAAAAAGTCATTCTCTATCCAGAGTTGTCGTTCCTGCTACGCTACACAACATCTCTGTCAACGCTCATTACACAAGATTTTTGTAAAATTTTGAAAAAGTAAAAAAAAAATCTACTTAAAATTGTTTTAATTATTGTAAATATCAATAAAGATGAAAATAAATCACTCATTTCAAATCAATTCTCTCTTAAAAATGATTTGCGATCGTTTTTAACTTTTTAATTTTTACCTCCGCAAAATAGTTCTCCAAGAAGTGGGGGGTAAAATAATTTTTAAGAGAGAATTGATTTGAAATGAGTGATTTATTTTCGTCTTTATTGATAGTTACAATAATTTAAACAATTTTAAGTACATTTTGTTTACTGTTTTTAAGTTTTACAAGAATCTTGTAAAATGAGCGTTGACTGAGATGTTGTGTAGCGTAGCAGGAACGACAACTCAGGATAGAGAATGGTAAAAAGTAACTTAATACGGTTGTTTCGAATCATGTCAATTCCGACCACGTTCCGTCTTTTTCGTGTCTTGACGTCTGAACAAATCGGCAGGCGACTTCCGGTGTTTACGCTATTACTGTGACAACCTCACCATATCATAGTCGTAGATGCTGTAGATTATAAGTAATTGTAATATGGAGACGCCAAGGAAACCGCTGAATAAATACTGGTGTCCGGTACCCCACTATCTGTCTTATATAAGAAATATATACATAAAGTCAGATCGTTTTCCTTTGATGCTGACAGCCGCAAATAAAGAAAGAAAAAAAATTTAATTTTAAAGAAGTATTTGTCTCTGCATTGAAGTCTTTGATACAAATAAAATAATTTAATTGATATCTGTCTTTTACAGAAAATGTTAAGATTTTTTTAGCTTGAGGATCGAACGTTAAAACGGCACATATCGATTGGAGTTTTTGTTGTGTACATTGACACCGGAAGTTCAGTGCCAGCAGTTCCACATCCGGAACTCCTCGCGCCTTTCCCCAAGTGAAAAAACAAGCTCGGATATGAATGTATTGATATGCGTTAAAATGCTGGTTATTCGGTCAGGGTTGTGAAGAGGAAGAGAAAATAGTCCTTTCCCCTAAAAAATAAAAAGTATTTTATAAAATAATTTCATATCAAATTTTATCTATATTATTGCCAAGTAAGCATTAAAAATATAAAATCGATGAATAAAACTAATAATTATCTAAAATTTGACATTTACCGTGTCCTCTAATATGTAAACAAACAAACAGTCCTCGTTAAGCAGCAGCAGCATTGATGAAATATGGAAGTGATATTCAGTTAAAGGAGAAGCAGAAAGAAATCTTAGAGTATGTTTATCAAGGCAATGACTGTATAGCAATTTTGAATCCTTGATGACTGAATTCCACGTTTCTTAGATGACGGTCTTCCATTGTTATATCATGTGATTTCTTAAGTCACGCGGTACAAAGAATTATTCATATCCGAGCTTGTTTTTTTACTTGGGGAAAGGCGCGAGTAGTTCCGGATGAGCAGTTCCATCGAAATCACGTGATCTGGCGAACGAAAATAACAAAATTTTGACGGAATGGAAATGATTCGAAACAATCGTATTCCATTTTCGTGATGCGTGTGATTAAACTGCTGTGATGTGCGCACTGTTTGGCGGCTTACCGGGAACAGAACAGTTGGCATTCGAACGTTTCGGACTTAGCCTACTCGATACATGGATACACGTAAAGTATCCATGGTTACCGTGTAAACAAAATCGCGACCGTGTAGTTTGCAAAATAAAAGATGTCCCTAAACAAAGTTTTGGAAAGGGGACAAAGAGTCAGACTTCTCTCGGGTGAAAAGGGGATCATAATAGGGAAAAATGAAAATTCTGAGTTCCCATTATGGGAGATCAAACTCGAGAATGGAAAAATTCTCACTGAAGCAAGATACAGGTTTGACGTCCTAACTGAGCCTGAGGTATCAAATATAGACAAATTTTAAAATATTTTGTTTCGTTAAATACTGTCTTTATAAAATATTAAAAGTTATTAATTTGTTTGGTTTCCTTTAAATATTTGAAACATCTATGGTCATATATCATTTTGCAATCATGGTAACAGAATGCGTAGCAATCTCTCAAAGGAAAAACTAAAGGGGCGGTATAAAGGTTGGGAGAATTTGCATATCGATTTATATTTTGTTGTTTTAAAAAATTAGAGAAACAGATTATTACATTGTTGTGAGTGAATTATCGGAGTTCTCCAATATCGGTAGTTAAATTCCATAATTTAACTACCTCGATTGGAGAACTCCGATAATTCACTCACAACAAAGTAAGAATCTATATTTCTTCCATTTTTGTGTATTTACTATGACAGACAGGATCACGCGACCGTGTCTGTCATGGATGATGATTTGACCAATCATATTGAATATGGCGACCGACGACGGGAAACTACGATAGTGTCAGATTGAAAGCCATATTTACAACAATACACAAAAATAATTAAAACGCCTACCTTGCAAACTTATATTAGTTATATTATATCAAAATTTAAGCATACACGAAACCAAATGACGTCTGATCTTTACGTTTTAAACTGGAAGTCTTCATATTCATGACGTCATGTTGTTAATGTACCAAAGACGTCAACAACATTTCGCGGAATTTTAATTTGTGTGGTTTTTAGACCAGGGATATGCAAGAATACATTTTTATGTTCAGTATTGCCTTGAAGAATTATAATGATTAAACGGTTCTTTTCAGGAGTTCATGCATGTGTACACGGGGTCGATGCACTCACAAACTTTACATACAAAAAATCCTTCTATCTCCTAACACGTGGTGATCTAGTTTCGGGGCCGAAATGTAAACATTGTTAAAAACGGAAGAAATAGGTTCTTACACTCGCCTCTATTGAAGATCTGGGATTTCTTCCACTCGTATGAGAAATTCTACGTCTTTTCACTCGTTCCGCTACGCTCCACTCGTGAAAAAACGAAATTGCTCACACTCGTGGAAGAAATCCCAGATCTTCAATAGAGACTCGTTTGAGAACCTATTATTCTCTAATTCTTGTTCAATTTTCACATTTCTCAAAGGTCAAATTTGGTCAAAGGGAGGTAACTGCTCTATCTCAAAAGTGAGAAATATAGAATCTAACACCGGCAGAAGTGCAAGACAGGGAAATCTCCGACACCCGAGAGTAAGATTTCAATCGTTCGCTGACGAGGCAAGCCCTCAAGTGACATTGTCTTTCTAGGGTTGACAAACCGTCATGTCCAACTCATACTTGGTTGATAATTGTATACTGGCATATTAAAATCATATTCTCATCTTGCTCCCGTTTTCTGATCTGTCGCTGCGTGAGAACGACATATCAGAAAACGGTAACAAGATGAGAATATAATTTTAATCAGATTGGTATTATCCATATAATAATAAAGAAATTGTATTGAACAGAAAGTAAAAAAGGGGGTAATTCCGTGCACGGGCACTAGACGTTCAATGAATAAATTGTAGGGTCAATATGAAAAAAAAAATTGTGTCATTGTTATATAATAAAGAGAAGACTTCCAATGCATTTTTCGGCAAAAATGTAAACAAATCGGTTTATTTTTTCGTGTACGGTTTTCGCTTGACCTTTGCGGTATTTATGGATGAATACCTACCTAATTGTTTCTCCGCCGTGTAATTTATTGGAGAGCAGACGATCATACTTCACTAAACCATACTTTTGTGACGTCCCCAGAAATATTCGACTTCCATTGTGGAGCGACTATGACATTGAAGGTCCGCACAGAATAATTAATAAAAGAAAACTAGATATAAAAAAATACGACCGCTTACTGCAGTGATTGGGATTACCACGCGCCCCGCGCCATAGTCGGATTACCCGACGAAATGGCGCATTTCCACATAAAAACTCCGCGTCATACGCGCGCATTCGTTTTCTGATGAAGTCAGACGTACATACAGCCGAACTTTTCTGTCAAGACTGCACGGACATAGTCCTATTGAAAAATGTTTAATCCCAATCACTGTTACTGGTCACAAAAAAAATGTCAGAAGCTTAACAACTAAATAAAATGTATATCTTTTAGTTCAATTGTCCAGTAATCGGTCGTAATTCTTTTTATATCAAGTTTTCTTTTATCTTTTATTAATTATTCTGTGCGGACGTGCAATATCATGGACGCTCCACAATGGAAGTCGAATATTTCTGGAGACGTCACAAAAGTATGGTTTAGTGAAGTATGATCGTCTGCTCTCCAATAAATTATACGGCGGAGAAATTATTAGGTATGTCTCCATCCATAAATACCGCCCAAAGGTTAAGCGAAAACCGTACACGAAAAAATAAACTGATTTGTTTACATTTTTGCCGAAAAGGCATTGGAAGCCTTCTCTTTATTATATAACAGTGACACTATTTTTTTTCCTTATTGACCCTACATTTTATTCATTGAACGTCTAGTGCCTGTGTACCGTGTCACGAGCGCCTGTGGATGAGCTCTGATATGACCTTATTTAGCAGACGACTTGCAGTTGCAACAGAGAGTCTTGTTGCCTATTTACACGTACAAGTGGATAATCAACAAGGCATTGTTCTTGTAGCAGATGAAAAACACAATTTCTACAACTGAGAAGTTAAATGACTTCCGTATTCTGGTACGTTTTATACGCGACACATTGTAGGTAATTTTTAGCACAGAGTGGTTTATCTCCCTTTTGACTTGTGTGATCGTGTGATAAACGTGTCATGATGGCTCAGTGTGCAGTTCATTTGTGTGAAATATGCGACAATAATCCTGGAACTCAATATTGTACAAATTGTGAACAATACTTTTGCAGCAACTGTAAGTTGTCTCATTTAAAGGCGAAGCTATGTAAAAATCATATCTTTGAAGATGCACAAAAAGTGAACCCGGAAGAAAAAACACCGAAATGCGAACGTCACGACCAATTGTTTACCTTCTATTGTAATACGTGTACTTGCTTGTTATGCCAAATTTGTTTAACCGAAAAGCATAAGAAACATGACTTTTTACTCGTAGATGAAGCAGCGTCTAAGAAGAGATCAGCAATCAATGGTATGGTAAAGTCTGCAAAGGCAACCATGAACCAAGTCTCAGACACAGTCGGACGTCTTGAAACAGAATTGAAAACGAACGAAGAATACAAATCGAAAGTTGTTCATGAAATTGAAACTAGAGGTCAGGAGGTCATCGATATGGTAAAAAAAGCAACAGAAGCGATGATCAAAATTGTAAATGAAAATGAATCTAAAGAGAGGACACGTATTCTTGGCGAAATCGGACAACGTAGAGATGCATGTTCCCACGATACAGTCATTATCTCCAAGGCAAATGAAACGACAAATGGTGGGAATGCAGTAACATTGTTAGCGTCAGTCGTTGATATTGAGACAAAGTTAAAATCTTCTAAATATCTGGGCAGAAGCATCAAGGATGTTCAGCAAACGCGTTTTCTGAAATCATCAGGAAAATCAAAAGAAGTCGAAGCTTTAATTGGTAGACTTACTGACCAGGAAGATAAACATAAGAGCACTATACCCATCTTTTCTATAGATGATATAAAGATTGGTCATAGTGTTAGACTGAAGATGGGGATTAGTTTTAAATATGGTGGGGGTGTTGATATTCAAGACAATAGAAGTGTTGGGAAAGTTGTAAAGCTTAATTCACGAGACGATATATATGTTAACTTTCCAGAATCCCGGAATTATGGTAGTTTTCATTGTACACTAGATGAAATAGAATTCGCCACATGAATGCAGGTAGCCGTTGACAATCGTATGACTGTATACTAGACTAGTGATAGATTATCAAACGTAGTTTATAAAAACTACACGTGTGAAATACATACATATACAAACTATGTACATTATAAGATTGTATAATTCAATTAAATGTGAAAACCAATCTTTGGTTTTCATTTATATTCTACATTCTAAGCTTTTGATGATTGAAATTCGGTTTTTTAACTGAAACGTTTTTTTGTTTGATCAAAGTTACTATGAATAGCCTCGTGGTTATTTTCAATAATATTAAAATTTAATGTTTATTGCATCTTTTTTTCATATATTGAACAAAAAAAGATACAACAGCAAAAGTCTAATTTGATCTGATTATTTTTTTAATTTCTTGAAGGTATTAAGAATATTGGAGAGTATGTGTGGTGTTTTCATTTGTCATTAGATGTACGTAATTCTCTTGTACATGGTTACCTGTTGTTTCTTGCTTTGTTGTTTCCCTTCTTTGTATTTTTCATTTCTGGTCTGGAACTAATTTGCTATACAGAAATTGATGACTTTCGTAATAAAAACAAAGTGTCAGTGACTTGCGGCAGGTCCTTTCTGTTTTTTTTTTTTCTGGGTACTCCGGTTTCCTCCACCAATAAAACTGACCGCCACGATATAACTGAATATTGTTGAAAGTGGCGTTAAAAACCATAACCCTAACTCAAAATGTATAGCAGCTGTCAATATTTTATTTCTTACAGTGACATTCTGTTTTACCGGAGGAAACAGAAGTAACTGATGAAAACCACGGACCCTCCACGAGTAGCTGACAAACTGATTGATAAATTAGTTTTAAGTTGAATCGAGTATACCTCGTCATGACCGGAAATCAAAAATGTTAATGGCGCGGTGAGCATTGGTTGTACAAGTACGCGTAGATGTAATTCTGAATACCACACGACCGCGACAACATGGTAGGCTTTGATTGAATAGACTTTCAGTTGTACTTAAAACCACATGATATATGTAATTTCAGTGTTTCAGTGACCTGTTCATTACGAGAACCAATCTATAGGAGCTAGAAAATGAGGCTTAGCGATGAACCTTTATACGAAAGTTTGCTTTCCACAAATAGAGTAAGGATTGAGTGATTGTTGTTTAACGCCAACTCAGCAATTTTTCAGCTATATCATGGCGAGAACAAGTTAATTTTCAATGAAATGGAAATGAGGTCCGCATTGTACTAGACCAACACCCTTAGTTGGATTTTTATAGTGCTAGCTCACTGAAACAACAGTCCGCGGATAGACATGTCGTCCCACTCGGACACATTATTCTGATTCCGAGCCAACCAATCTTTGCTCTTTCTCCAAATGCTGCGTGCTTAGCAGAGAAGCAACAAATACAAATGTTATTGTTTTTTGTTAGACCCGATCTGGGCTCGAAACCACGATCTATCTCACTCGAGGCGAGCACGCTAACTATTACACCACCGATCCGGTTTACACAAATAGAGTAGTAATGGAGACAGCCACGTGGGTCGGTAACAACAACCGTACCAAATGAACAAAATCCCTACATAAACAGAGGCGTAGGAGTGGCTCTAATAGATGGGGTCAAGCTTTGTGTAGGGATCTGAAAGTAGGGGCAACCTTTGTAGGGGCTGGAAAGTGAGGGAGGAACAAACGTCATAAGTGGACTGGAATGTGGGGCGTGGTACAAGCTTCATGAAGGGACTGCCATGCATAACAAATAAATAAGAAAGGTTATATGGCTGCAAGCATACCCTTTTACCTCTGTCCTCAGCAAGTACAGAGTTGAGTCCTGGTGAGGGAATAAGAGGGGGTGGTAGAAGTTCTGCATTTTCGAGAATTTCCAATCATTACTAGCATTCTCAATTATTGACTGTTTCATACGTAACTGACATATGCTTTGCTAATATTAGGGGGCACACGCCGTATAAATCAGCGTTCGAGTGCATCGGGTGCATTTTTTGATTTTTAATGACTGTATAAGAACACTATAAATACAGAATTTCAAAAAAATAAGATGTTATTTTAAGATTTTCATTCTAACAGAAAGTAGAGGAATCGTGTATTTTCAGAAAATATAGTTTATCTGCAAAAATAAGACCAGAGGGGCTAACACAAATTTAGTAGAAAATGGCAAATAAATTAGTGTTTTAGCCCTTTGCAAACAACAACGTTTTCATATGTTTAATATTAGAAGAGGTGATATTCTTTTCTGTGTGTCTAATTATAGCATTTAGATAAAGTGTAGACTGATTTCCTGACTATTGTCCAAACATACGCAATCAGCTGAGGTGACTTACTATGCTGATATCATACTTTTACGTCTAATATAAACACACATACTTGTAAACAGCAATATTAACCTTATTTCAAATTTGAACCAAAAATAGACGAAAAGATGTAAATACATGTATGTGCTATTTATAAGCATATATACACGTGTTACCGCATAGCAATATTTTACAATGTAAATGATATTCTGAAGAAGTAAAATTCTATATTTGATTTTATTCACAAACACGCAGCTCATTTTTTCCCTAACTGGCATGCATACATTTTTAAAACTAAATTAGGCTAACCTAGTTATTCTTGCACTGGTTGTGTTCACCAATTAAAGTAAGTGGTTTTTAGCAAAATCCTGCTTCTTCATATTCCCACAGTTAAATTATACATGTACGTCTTGTGTTGTCCGCAACCTTGGATTTTGCGATCCACGCAAAAGCAAATATTTTGTCAGGTACAACCAAAAGATTATGCAAGTACAAATTCAAATTATGTTCAATTCAGTTTCTAATTCCTTGACTGTAGTAAGTAACGTTCTTTAAATAATTTTAAGAAGAGCTTGAAGATACCAAAGAGGTAATTAGAATCCGTATATCGAAGAATAGACAACTTAATGGCCAAAAGAAAAAGGACAGACAACGATCCACCAAACTAAAGATCGAGTAACACGAACCCCACTAAAACAGGGGGTGACGACAGGTGCTCCACTAGCGACACCCGTCGTGTTAATCTAGTTACAAAGTTATCCCATTAAACTTGAAATAAATGCATCTAGATCTGCATCATATCTCGACCTATACCTTGAATCTAACAGTGTACCGGTTAAGAATGAAACTTTTCGACAAAAGAGATTATTTCAGTATTTTCATTTTGAACTTTCCATTTATATGTTGCAACAGTCTAACATTGTGATTCCTATCATGAATACTTAATAGAGGGATGCAGCTAACAATGAAACAACTAAACCAAGGGTTCCTAATGAATAGATTGAAGTCATACGGTCACTAGTATGACGTGGTTAATCGATACGGTATATTGGTGTCAATAATGGCCACGGACATGTTACGTTTGTTGTAATCACAATCCAAGTCCTTTCCTCATTCGTTACTTTTCACCGTCTTTATTACAAGAGTAACACGACAGGCGCCACTAGTGGAGCAGTTCACTTCTGGTTATAAGTGGAGTTCGTGTTACTCAATCTTTAATTAGTAAGAAGAGATATGGATGTAAATGAACATGAGAGACCATCCAATATTACACTTAGACACAAAATCAAGTAAAGGAACGACGGTTTTATTGCTGTTCTGCATTTCACAGTCACAGGAGCGTCTTAAACATTTGAACAATGGGTATAACACATGTTCTCATTACCCTTTAGTTTTCTGTGTAGTGTTTTGTATCATTATTTGTCCTTTTTCTTTTGGCCATTGTGTCGTCTGTCATAATTTAATTTACGGGTTCTAATTACCCCTTTTGGCTGCTTCAAACTTTTCTTACAAAAAAGTAGTGTGCAAATAGTAAATACTACAGAATTACTTTAAAGAATCCGAATTTGTAATATATATATTTGCGATCATTAATTTCATTTGTTTGAAGTTTAAGGTGTTTATAAATACACGTTGACATGTGACCAATGTTGACATATATCTTCACTGTAGACAATGTTATCATCCCATGTTCAATGTTTACAAAAACATCTTGCTATGGCAACAGGTGGTACACCAATAATAAACATAGATAGATTTTATGTACATTTATATCGAGATATTTTTATATAGGACATAATAAGACATATTGAATTTGTTTGGAAGAAGTACGCATTCAATTAATGCAACTGGTGCGTCAATTGGAGAACAATAATAGTTTATCGTGGAGTAGAAAATAAGCCACATTTAATTGGATCACAAGGATTTGTTTTTATGTAACATAAAAAAAAACCTTTAAAAAATCCACTCTCCTGTTATACTAATCTAACAAGTCTCTATATCGTGGATCTGAACTATTGGTTATTACGCACAATAAAAGGGACATAGACATTTTTAAACAGTTGAATCATAATCATAATCATTTCATCGATGTTTTCAACTTCATGTATAAGGAAGACGGACAATGGACATTTTAAACAGTAAAATTTATTTCATTTCATTGTTGTTTTCTATTGCATGTATTTAGGAAGACGGAAAATCATGTCATTGATTTTTTAAACATTTGAATAGACGTTGTGAAAAATAAATGTTGGGACCTTCTGCTATATGCACATCTATTCAATAATTAGTATAATCACCGCGTTTATTCCTATGATAAAGTTGCCGTAGCTACATATTCACTCCTCGCAAGAGTCGGAGACAGAATCTCTAGTTTGGATGCTGTCGCTATTCCAGCAAGATGGCGTTTTCAGCAATGTTTCGACATCGTGGATTGTGTTGAATGAATGTACAACCAATATTTGAGTTACATTTTGTATATCAAGAGGACGAGTGAGTGAGTGATTGCTTGTTGTTTAATGCAAAGTGAGCAATTTTTCTAGCTATATCATGGCGAGAACAAGTTACATATCAATGAGATGATGGTGGTATCTGTTTTGTTCTAGACCAACATGGTTAGTTTGGATCTTTATAGTGCTTACTCACTGAAACAATACTCCGCGGGTAGACCTGTTGGTACAGTCAGACACGTTATCCTGATTTTGAACCATCCATTCTTTGTCGTTTCTCCTTATTGTTGTATTCTTAGAGGAGAATCAATAAATACCATGTTTATAGTCCTTGGTTTGACCAGATCGTGGCTCGAACCACACGATCAACCACAATGGTGGCGAGCGGGCTATCATTACAACGCCGATGCAGTTGTAGGGGAAATGGTTTATTTCCTGTATAAAATGCATTGCATTAAAAACACGAGCGTAAAATAACTTTTCTATAAAATGGTATATCTGGATAAAAAATCTAGAAAGCAACAGTTTTATATATTTACGTATTCCTTTCTATAATGTTTTCATAGTACTTTAATATGATTCACAATTTTTCCAGCAAAAAACAAAACACACTCTGACTTTTTTTTTAAATAATCATAATATAATCTTTAGACGTTTCAATTTTCTTTCTTTTCCCCCAATCCAGTAGGCTTTGTAGAAACGCAATGGTAATTACACCAACACAAAAGATGTTAAAAAAATGACAATATTTCATAACAGGCATAGTACTCCGTTTTACTTACCTGGGTTTACATACACTCCAATTATTCTGCTGTCTATACCTTTCCAAAGGCGAGTATACTTCGTTTTACTTACCTGGGTTTACATACACTCCAATTATTCTGCTGGCAATACCTGTCCCAAGGCGAGTAGTTTACATACACTCCAATTATTCTGCTAGCTATACCTTTCCCAAGGCGAGTATATACTCGCATATACTCGCCTTGGGAAAGGTATAGCTAGCAGAATAATTGGAGTGTATGTAAACCCAGGTAAGTAAAACGGAGTACTATGCCTATAATGAAATATTATCATTTTTTGAACATATTTTAGGTTGGTAAAAAGCCCATTAGAGCTTAATATGTTTATTGTTTATATATTCCTGACTTAAAATAAAACGTTTGTTGTTTTGTATTTTGTAATATTTTAAGACACCGCCAATCGTCACGAATGGTATTTGATATATAAATATACAATGTTGTGCGTGTAGGTTTATATTAACATCTGTTCTCATCTTACATTATAGGAAATATATCCTCTCATAAACAGTATGCTATACGATTGTTTAACATTAATATGCGTAACTAAATACGGTACAACTATATACACGTCATGTTATTAGATACCGTTTTCGTAAATTAAACAGCACATTCATTAAAAAAAATATGCTAAACGCATCGATGATGTAATGATTAGCATGCTCGCCTCCAGTGCGGAAGTTCGTGGGTTCGAGACGCGGCTGGAATAACTACTATAAAATACCATTTACTACTTCTCAGTTAAAATCGAGGCAATAAGGAGAAAGATTAAATATTGCTTTAGAAGCATGTTGACCTGCATGTAGTACAAAGCAGACTTCATCATCTCATCGATTGTAACTTCGTCTCGTCATTTTGCGTTAAGGAACAATCACTCACTATTAAACATGTTGAATGCAATTTATAATGTAATTACACCTTATATCAGAATGTTGTCTTCTGATTGGTTGATGAAAGGGATATTTTTTTTTTTACCAATTCTTAGTTTTTTTTCCAGTTTTTCTGCCATTGCCGGGGTATTTGCCTAATAATTACTCTTCACCGAGACGGTTGTAACAAAATATGTTAAACGTTATCACTTGTGCCTTTTATTGCAAAATCGTATTTGCCGTTTTTAACGTTCACCGAGACGCTTGTAACAAAATTTGTAAAACGTTATCAGTTGAGCGTTTTATGTAACATCATTCGGTAGAATTAAACAGATACATCATGTTAGGTCCTGAAAACGACAAACAAAAGGTAATATTTATTTAGCCAGTGGTCTAAATAATATTCGGTGTAATTAAACAGATATATCATGTTTGGGAGGGGTATTTGCGAAAAATACCAATCTTCAGACTAAATTTCCCTCGCCATTCGGCTCGGAAAAATTTTCATCTCTCGACTGGTATTTTTCGCAAATACCCCTCTCAAACATGATATATCTGTATAAAATAGAAATAATTTTTTCATCAATTTAAGACCTGCAAAGTCTAGGCAAGTTATCTCGCACGAGTACAATAACTAGCCTTTTACTCCAATGACGAACCAATCACATCATGCTCGTCCTTCTTCAGCTTTGAATGTATTAGAGTGTTAGTTTTCGGGATCTTAACCTTGTATTAAAATGAAGAAAAAAAAACCCCACACTGTCGGAACAGTTCCAATATCCAATAGAAAATTGTAGAAATAGATTGAATTAATTAGCTTTCTTATTTTTTGTGTCTTTGACCAGTTATTGTATAAACGTTGCCTCAGAGTAGTATAATATAGGAAAATATTGGAAAGGAGAGGGATACAGCTTGTTCCCATAGGGATGCCCACGATTTGTTGAAAAACTTATGAATGTGTCATCGGAATTCGACAAATATGTTATTGACAAGGAACTCTAACATGCTAACGAGTTCATTTTCTGAGAAGCACTTTTTGCTTTTGTTCTAGATACAATAAGTCATTTTCTGACCTAAAACTATAAACTTGTGATGTTGCCTACCATTTGTGAAGTAAAATGCGTTGTGAATAATTTCCTTTAAACTGGTATTAAATTTTTCATCAGGAATATGGTATTGTAAAGTGGAGTAAAGTCAAATATTAGGATACAGTTAATTTTTGAAAAAGTATGAGAATTAAGATTATCCAGAATCTTTAAAGTTTTTCAGTAATCACATTTGATTGATGCTACTAGGTGAATAGACTTTGTCACAGTACAAAATCCCTCTTGGACTGCAGACACTTTTTTGTCATAGTTAATAAATATTTTTATTGAACAAGTAGAAGAACCGGTAGGTAATATACTTTTCTCTAAATGCATAAATGGATCCCTGTGAAGTTTTGGTATCCAATATACAGTAGATAGGTCATCATACTCCTCATTAAGAGTTGTATAGAACACAACAGTTTTTATTGTGATTCTTTATTTTAAAATGATGAATGCAACAGGTCGGTGGTTTTCTCTGGGTCCTCTGGTTTCCTCCTTCAATAAAACTGACCACCATGATATAACTCAAATATTGTTAACAGTATCTTTACACACCATCAAACAAACATAAATTGATGAAAAAGGCGTTTTATCAGTGAGCAAGTGTTTTTTTTTTAACACAATATTTTTTTTTTATAATGGCAAAGGGGAAATAACTCTAATGTAAATCAAAATGAGTTTGATCTATATCAAATTAATTATATCGCAGACACAAATGAAGTGTCATTGAAGTGTAAGATTAAAACATGACCTAGTTTACATTGTTAGTAAACAAAAAACACGTGTTACATGTTAGACAGTTAGGATAGTACTTCGCACTGTAAATCATTATCGCTATGCATATTTTCCATTTTATTGATCTGTTTCAAGATAATATTTTGTTTACAATAAATGAGGAATAAATCAATCATCATGATTATCATGCCCCAAATAAGATTAAATGTATATATAGACACATGTGAATTACGTATTATGTAGCTAATCATTTTATAGCTAAAGTTGGCGTTAACCACCAATAAGTCAATTAATCAATCAATCAAGCTAACCATTGTAAAGGCGTGATTCCTAATAATAAATGATGAAATGCATATTATGTAGTGTAGTAAGAAAGGATATGGATGTAAATGATCCACCATTACACTTAGACACAAATTAAAGTAAAGGAACAACTTGTAGTAAGAACGGATATGGATGTAAATGAACATGGAAGAGCTATCTACCATTACACTTAGACACAAATTAAAGTAAAGACACAACTTGTAGTAAGAAAGGATACGGATGTAAATGATCCACCATTACACTTAGACACAAATTAAAGTAAAGGAACAGCTTGTAGTAAGAAAGGATATGGATGTAAATGAACATGGAAGAGCTATCCAACATTACACTTAGACACAAATTAAAGTAAAGACACAACTTGTAGTATGAAAGGATATGGATGTAAATGATTTACATGGAACGACTTGCCGACATTGATTTTGATTTGATTTTTGGTGTTTTAACGCCACTTTCAACAATATCTCAGCTATATCATGGCGGCCAGTTTTAGTGGTGGAGGAAGCCGGGGTACCCGGAGAGAACCACCGACAATGGGTAAGCAACTGGTAAACTTTATCACGTGCGGCTGTGAGTCGAGTGCACCCTTTTTCGTAATTTACAAAGCCGGGCGCGAACCCACGCCGTATTGCTGATAGGCTTGTATGAGTTGTTAGATCCAACGACCTAACTCATTGAGCCCCCCGGGTCCCTTCCGACATTGAAACTTGGATATACATTAACGTAAAGGAACAGCGTTTTTATTGCTGCTCTGCATTTCACAGTCACAGTAGTGTCTTCAATAAAGAGCAAAACTCGTGCTATAAAACGAGTGTTAAACAGTACCTAGCCTGCAGTTTAGCGGTGCAAATATTATTCCAGTTACACTCATTTTTGAGAATAAAAATAAAAGACAATAATTCATGTACTGACAGTCACTGTTAATAATCCGTCCGATTTAAATATATATTAGCCCTTATTGACAGTCGCACAGCTGTTCTCTTCCTAGTTCCATGGTTAAAGTATGTTCATGGTTTACTTGGTTATTTTGGAAGAAGAAATGGGCCAATAAATTCATTAGCAAAGATAAATAGATATGATTATGAGCCTGCTTTCAAATATGCAATTAATGACATAACCCTGAGTTTATAAGCGGGAATTACTAATTCCGTCTTATTAATCCAAAATGTCTATCAAGAAACCGGCAGCAACGTAATGACAATTGTTTTAGTTTACTAGTATTCTCATTATATAGCTTCTTTGTTGTTGTGTTAGTTTCCATGTATGTACATGTATATACTGAGGAGCATTAATGATTAAGGTCACACATGTCTGAGGGAGGGGAACCTTAGTTGCATTACGTTATTGAGTAACTGTAAATTTCAGTAATAAAATCTTTGTCATGAATGAATTTCATGTCGTTTCAGTTTAGTTGTCCACGTAATTGCTATGCCATTGCTTTATCAATTCAAACTTGAATATCTATCAATGTTAGACATAAATCATTAATACATGTATTTATTATTTAACACGTGTTTACATGAACAAAATACAACACAAATCGTAACAATTGCGTCTTGTTATACATGAGATATATTGTCCATATCTGAAATAATATTTGTAAAATTTGAAATAGTAATATACACAAGTATTCCCAATGCTATCTTGAACCGCATCGGTGGCGTAATGGTTAGCGTGCTCGCCTCGAGTGCGGTGGATCGTGGGTTCGAGACCCGGTCGTGTCAAACCAAAGACTATAAAATTGGTATTTGTTGCTTCTCCGCTAAGAACACAGCAAGACTGGTTGGCTCAGGATCAGAATCATGTGTCCGAGTGGGGCGACATTTGTACCCGCGGACTGTTGTTTCAGTGAGCTAGCACTATAAAAATCCAACCCAGCATGCTGGTCTAGTACAAAGCAGACTTCATCATCATCTCATTGAAAATTAATACAATTTAATTACAACAAATTAAATTCATTTATTTAATTTATATGAGGGCAATTTTTTATATATGTTTTAATATGTTTAAATGATTATAAGCGGTATTGTATTGGTTGATTGAACCGCTTGATTGTCGTAAGCGGTCATACTTGGTATTTAATCGAGTGCACCTGATTGAACGTCCTCAGATTCGATATTGACCTTACTGTGGTGGACATTTAAATTTCCCACCCTCCCTTCCCCTTAATTAAAAACCGATACTGCTCTCTGTTATATATTTTTCAGAAGATCGTCATGGCTTTAGAAATTGTCTGCAATGGCTGTAGTTGAACACCTGATGGATGGCGGATTTGACATAGTTACCGCTATGGATCACCCAGCGGTTTACCTCTATTGGACCACCCAATAGTTTACTGTCATCAATTTTGTTGATGAACAATTGATTGAACATTGAACATTGAACTGAAATGATTTATTTATTGAATTTGATTGAATGTATTATATTGTTATATTTATAAACCCATGACAAATAACAGCCAATACAACAACTACTTGTGTTTTATCTTATTAAGTGATAAAGTGATAACTTGATGGGCATTATCTACAGGAAACTTTTCACAATTTTAGTAATTGGTAGTTCTAGTGTTTACAAGGTCTCAATTTCTTGCTTTGGGAATATATAATTTAATAACTTGTTCTCGCCATGATATAGCTGATAAATTGCTGAATTGGTGTTAAACAATAATCGCTCAGTCACTAATTCCAATGTTGTTTTGTTAGCTGGAGTTGTTGGTGGTGGTGGTGGGGCTACTCCTTACATAGCCATGCTACTAGGGATGAGGCTCTAGAATTGACAACCTTCTTCGACCTTATTATACATGATTAGTTCGTAAATGTCAGACGAAATATGGAAAACCGCTATACTTACCCCGCCAGTTTTTATTAGAGTGTCTATACCAAGTCAGGAAATTGAGTGGCAATATATTTGTTCGTTATGGGTATCGATTTCACTGCCTCTTTCTACGATTTTGGTATGTTGCGACAGTGTGTTTTTTTTTTGTGTTTTTTTTTTATTTTATCACAAGATAGATAATATACGAATAGCCCCAGTTTGCCATCGGAAGATCTTCCTAGCAAACATGCAACATTTTCTCAACGTCAGGTTGATGTTAATTTCTCGACGCGACCCAAGCAGAATAAAACTTCATTTCAACTTAATCTGTGTAAAAGAAATTGATATGTCGTAACGGTCAACAAGTTCGTTATAGCGACCGTATACTTGGTGTAGCGATGATTTTAATAGAGGAGCAACGTAGCCATGTTTGAGTAGATTTTGCGTCAGCAGCTATAGGCTGAAATATTGCTATTGATAAATTTATGGGAAGTTGAACATTGGAAAATTGAAGTCATCTCTTTTATCGTCGAGTGTTCTCTAGGAAGGAAAAAAATGCACTACATAAGGGTTGTTCTTTCCATGATGAGCTCACAGGCGCTGCTAGCTCGAAATTCTCGTATGTGGATAGTCAAAAAAACAATTGTTCTTGCAGCAGAAGAAAAACATAATTTCTACAATTGAGAAGTTAAATGACTCCCGTGTACTGGTACACGTGACACAGTTACAGGTAATATTTAGCACAGAGTGGTTTATCTCCCTTTTCACTTGTGTGATCGTAATATGATCTTCGACCATGGCTCAGTGTGCAGTTCATTCGTGTGAAATATGCGACAACAATCCTGGAAGTCAATATTGTACAAATTGTGAACAATACTTTTGCAGCAACTGTAAGTTGTCTCATTTAAAGTTGAAAATATGTAAAAATCATATCTTTAAAGATGCACAAGAAGTGAACCCGGAAGAAAAAACACCGAAATGCGAACGTCACGATCAATTGTTTACCTTCTATTGTAATACGTGTACTTGCTTGTTGTGCCAAATTTGTTTAGCGGAAAAGCATAAGAAACATGACTTTTCACTCGTTGATGAAGCTGCGTCTAAGAAGAGAGCAGCAATCAATGGTATGGTAAAGTCTGCAAAGGAAACCATGAATCAAGTCTCGGACAAAATTATACATTTTGAAACGGAATTGAAAACAAACGAAGAATACAAATCGAAAGTTGTTCATGAAATTGAAACAAGAGGTCAGGAGGTCATCGATATGGTAAAAAATGCAACAGCGGCGATGATTAAAATTGTTAATGAAAATGAATTTAAAGAGAGGACACGCATTCTGGGCGAAATCGGAGAACGTAGAGATGCATGTTCCCACGATACAGTCATTATCTCCAAAGCAAATGAAACAACAAATGGTGGAAATGCGGTAACATTGCTAGCGTCAGTCGTTGATATTGAGACAAAGTTAAAATGTTCTAAATATCTGGGCAGAAGCATCAAGGAAGTTCAGCAAACGCGTTTTCTGAAATCATCAGGAAAATCAAAAGAAGTGGAAGCGTTGATAGGTAGTCTTACTGACCAGGAAGATAAACATAAGAGCACTAAACCCATCCGTACTATAGATGATATAAAGATTGGTGATAGTGTTAGACTGAAGATGGGGATTAGTTTTAAATATTGTTGGGGTGTTGATATTCAAGACAATAGAAGTGTTGGGAAAGTTATAAAGCTCAATTTACGAGACAATATATATGTTAACTTTCCAGAATATGGTCATTTTCAATTGACATTAGACGAAATAGAATTCGCCACATGAACGCAGATAAACGTTGTTAATCTTATGACTGTATACTAGACTAGTGATAGATTATCAAACGTAGTTTATAAAAACTACACGTGTGAAATACATTTACATAAAAACTATGTACATGTGATTATATAATCCAATTAAATGGGAAATCAAAGCAATTTTGATTTTGTTTTCATTTATATAATGTAAGCATACAAGTTTTAGATGATTGAAATTCGGTTTTATAATGAAAAATAAAATGTTTGATCAAAGTTACTATGAATAGTTTCTTGGTTATTTTCAATAATATTAAAATTTTGTGTTTGCTGCATCTTTTTACAAATATTGAACAGAAAAAATAAAAGAAAAAATCAAAAGGAAACAACACCAGTCTAATTGTAATTTGAAGGGGTTATTTTGAAATTTCATGAAAGTAAATTGAATTGTAGAGTGTGTGGGGTGTTTCCATTTGTCATTCTCTTGTGCATGTTGTTTCTTGCTTTTGTTGTATCCCTTCAATGTATTTTTCATTTCTGGTCTGGAACTAATTTGCTGTAGAAATTGATGACTTTCGTAATAAAAACAAAATATCAGTGACTTGCAGCAGGTCTGTGGTTTTCTCCGGGTACTCCGGTTTCCTCAACCAATAAAACCGACAGCC
>MJUT01061739.1:432-17419 GCA_002080005.1 Gigantidas platifrons
CTGTCTACATGTTGTATAGGTGCCCTGTCTACATGTTGTATAGGTGCCCTGTCTACATGTTGTATAGGTGCCCTGTCTACATGTTGTATAGGTGCCCTGTCTGCATGTTGTATCAAGATGTAAATTTAAACCGTTAAAAGTATGACAGAAACAACAAAGCTAAAATGTACACAGGAGACCATAATAAATACCTCATCAATACATTGCAATAGAATGTTGAACATAAAATAGTATTCTAGCATGACGTCCTTCTTTCGTTTTGTAAACAAACGAGCGATTTTTCGACTGTGTATAATCTCATTAGCACATGCGCCGGTGCAAGTGACTGACTTTCCCGTCGTAAATGAACATGTTGATGAATTATCGTCTGCTCGAATTTGGCANNNNCATAAATTGTGTGCGACATTGTCCGCAAGCACAAGTCACCGTCTTCCAATCAAAGTATACTACAGTATTTGTACTCTTAGACATATCAGAATCGAAATAATTCATGGAAGCCAGAATGCGTTTTGAGTTTTAACATGGGTTGGCGGATATTAGTATTTTGTCCCGAGCCAGAGGCGAGGGAAAAATTTACTAATATATCCGTCAATATCTGTACCATGAGATAGTCTATTCTTTTAGAAAAGTAAGTTTTCCTCAAAGAGTCAACAACTATGAATGCAGATCTTGTTCATGTTATTCATCAGCTGGAACATGCAACGATGGTCGGTGATGTTTTGATCGTTACGACATTTATAAAGCATTATTAAGTCAATAGTACAGGGAAGAATTGGAGATCAAAATCATGCTATTCGACTACTGTTTTGTTAAGTGAATAAAACAGGAGTATTCATGGTTGTCTATTCTTGAGTCAAGTAACAATCAACTTACATTCATTTCATTTCTTTGCAGGTATATTCTGTAAGCAATAAGGTTCACGCCTTTTATTTAATGTCTGTTAACTTGTCCTTACATGAGGTAAATTGCCAACTCAGACATCGTCAAGCCAATGTATATTGGTGGTGTAACGTTTGTAGAAATTTGTTCAGTTTTCCACCACCAATAAAAACTGGCCGCCACGTTATGACTGAAATATTACTGAAAGTGACGTTAAACACCATAACCTTATCGCCGAAGCCCTCGGTATATGTTAAATATCACTCATTCACATTCATAGTGCTCCTTTTTGGATTGATATTTATATAGTAAAATCGGGGTATTTGTTACGAGTGTTTAATGATGATTTTATAAATGTATACTTTTATGGCGGAAGGATTTCTAGAGTACTTGGGGAAAGAAAGCATAAAATCTGTAAAGAGTCACTAACAAACTTTATCACATAAAGTTGAATGGACTGCAATATGTAAAGGGAGGTAATCGAAAAGATAAAATTAGGTGATGATATGCATTGATTTAATAGAAAATAGATAGATGGGTATTTTTCAAAAACTGTGCATTTTTCTATCTCACATGATTATCTGATGGAAAATAACTAATTTCTTTCAACAAATAGTTATTCATGCACATAATAAATGATTTACGTAGACCGTACGAGTGCTGCTCAAGCTAATCTTTTGACAACTTTTATAAAATTTTATTGTCCAAATAGTTTACATTTCCATTGTCTCACGAGCGCTTTCTTACAGAAAAATTATTAATTACTGTTTTCTTTCTCTGAATTTTTACCTCAGATTATATTTCTGTATTAGATGTTAGGAAAATCAAGTAAGCATATTTTGTATAGTGTTTATACCAAAATGTGATGTGTTACGTAGAGGACAAAAAGAGAATATGCCTTGAACTCTTTATTCTTAAAATTGCATTTATTGTTGTCATTAAGATTGCATATTTGTTTTTTTCATTTCCACAATGTCTACGGAGTTGATATATTTCAATAAAATTGTGTTATGAATATAATGATTTTTTTGTTAAATGTACTGTCTGAAATATGAACTTTTTTTTTTTAAAGACCCAGATATAGACCCATGGGCCAACTACTATACGATTACGACCATGGCGATCCAGAGGTATATTCAGATTTAATAATAAAAAAATATAGATATCATGTTTTTTTTTTTTTTTTAGCGGATGGGAACCTGTAATATGTGGAAGGAAATATTTTGCTTTCTGGCTTAATTAATAAGAAAAGATATGGATGTAAATGAACATGAGAGACTGTCAACATTACATGATAATAAAAGGAGTAATAAAAATCCGTAAAATCAAGATATATCCCCACTGGATAAGGCCATGGTATCCGATGGATAAATATATAGACTGGCCAATCAAAAATGGATGGACAATCCAGAGAAACTGGCAACATAGGGTACACAAGACGAAGAAAAACACAGCACAATGGTCAATGTGCGTTGGACACCACTTAGATACGATAACGTAACCCTCAGTCCGCTAACAAGTGCCTCACGGGACTGAGGGTTACGTTCTCGTATCTAGACACCACTATGTGTAAACAAACACAATAAAGTAAACAAGATATTAGAGCACTCCTAAAAACAACTGGAGGTAAAGACGAACCGAACATCGTTTTTATGCGGAAATCATAACGGACATCACAACACTGAACTCGGAACGTAAAGACACTATAATGGGACAAAACAACAAAAAACTAAAACGATTAGCAACACAGACCTCGTTAAAAAACCGGATGTGAGCTTATGTGCCCGCGAAGGGTAAGCTGATCCTGATCTTTATAAGTCACCCGTCGTGTTACTCGTATAAGTCAAGTCCGGTAACCCGTCTTGGCAGTGATGGAGGAAAGAAATCATCTACGTAAAAGTAAAAGATCCATTGTCATTTGAGAAATGGATATTTCGTAACGGTCAACCAGATTGTGAGGACGACCGTAAAATTTTTGTAGCGATGACTTCAATCTAAGAGCAACGTAGTCTTGTTTGAGTAACTTTTGCGTCTGCAGCTGAGCTCTCTCCAGAAAATCACTGTACTGTGTACAAGCTATAATAACACATGAATTGTGAAATGTAAACTCCATACGCTGGTGATGCTGGAATATTGCCTCTGATGAAGAGGAAGTTGACTATTGGAAAAGTGAAGTTATCGCGGTTTTCGTAGAGTTTTGTTTGGGTTCATAAACGTTAGACTAGAGGATACCGAAGTGGCAATTAAAAAAGAAAAACACGAGAAACTGGCAACATGCATAGGGTACACAAGACGAAGAAAAACAAAACAAAAAACACAACACAATATGTGCTGAACACCACCATACACCAACAAACACAAATAACGTAAATAAGACAAAAACCCTCCTACAAACTGTGATTTCGATCGATTTCGGGAAAATAATTCCGACTTACAAAATCGATATGTTACGCTTGTTTCTGAATCCTATGTTATATTGTATTGTGGAAAAAATGTAATATGTAATTCATCAACAAAATATGTTTAAATCAAAATCAATAAGATGAAATTTCACCAATTTGAACGTAAAGAGTAGTGAATTAACATAGAAGACTTATACCAGAAGATCACACAAAATTGTACGAAGTCCCTGATAACAAAATAGAGTACTTTTATACGAAGGACATAATTGTCGGATGTTGCACACAAGTCGAATATGTGAGGCCAGAGAATTTTGGCAGGGGGGAATCATAGAGGAGGTAAACAAAACTTCAATTTCAAGTACTCGTTCTCATTGTGGAAATAATTCAAACTGCTGTTTAGAATTTCAACAACCACACCATGAAACTGAAAATAAGAATTTATATTCACATGGTATACTATACATGATATTACTGTTATAGACAAATAATTTTACTATGTGGTAACTTTAAATCATGATGATTTGAAAAACATGGATCTAAAAATTCTTTAAAAATTACCAACATACACTACACACTCTTATACTTAATGTTTTAATTAAAAAAAGGCTGAGTTTTATTTTCATGGAAGCAAAATTGTTCAGTTAACCAAGAGATAAAAGGGTTTGCATTTTTTCTTTATTTTTTTTTAGTTCTTGCTTGTCAGTTCTGAAAACCACTTTTCGTACCAAACACTTGCATTCTAGTTTTCGCACCACACAACAATTCTAGTCCAGAGCTGATTACCAATCTTCAAGGAATCTCAGAAGTGTAATCCGACAGCCATGACACTTTCTAAAAGCACATAAAAACCATGAACAATATATAAAAAAAAAATCAACTAACTGACATGACAACACCATTTCATAATTTTTTGAAATTGTTGGCAGAATACTGACAGGACGATAATTTTTATCTAGCGGATCAATTTTTCATGCAGAGGTACAACTTGTGCTTCTTTTAGTCTGTTTGGAAATTGGCTTTGTTTTATTGTATTATTAAAAGTGAGGTGATATGTTTGTTGAGTACAGGTGCACCAGCATTGTGAAGATTACAGTATCTTTAGTCAACATCAGTAGCTTTCTTGATATTAATTTTGTTGACCCGTGTTGTTATAGTGCCTGTGTTTGTTGGTTTTAAATCAATGTTGTTTTTTGGAGTATTTTTTCTGATACGGTCTATACCAAAATAGTTCCTTTACCAATATATTTTGCAACATTTACAAAAAAGAATTAAAAGTATCACATATATCTTATTTATCATTTATTTGAACATGACGTCTTTCTTTCGCTTTGTAAACAAACGAGCGATTTATCGATGGTATAATCTCATTCGCACATGCGCCGGTGAATGAGACTGATATTCATTCCATTGGCAGAATAAATTGTGTGCGACCGTTTCCGCAAATGTAAATATAAATTACCGTATTCCAATCAAAGTATACTATCGTATTTGTACTCTTAGACATATCAGAATCGAAATACATCATGGAAGCCAGAATGTGTTTTGAGTTTTAACATGGGTCGGCGGATATTAGTAAATTGTATCCTTCTCCTCTGGCTCGCGATAAAATACTAATATCCGCCAATCTATGTTAAAACACATTCTGGCTTCCATGATTTATTTCTTAAATAACATTAAAACAATGTTTCGCTGACCACTTGTCGATTTTTTTTTTTTGCAAGAATGGTTTGACTGTAGGCCAAAGATTAATTTGCCTTTTGATCTCTGTTCACCTATAGAGCTCTAAAAATAATTATTATAATAATAATTTCAGGAAAACTTCTTTGGTGTTTTTATTGTCTCGCAATAGAAAAAGAATTAAATAGACAATAGACAATAGACAATATTTTATTTGCACGAACACATTTACAATAAATGATTATGGTATAAACTGAAACAATACAGAATAACAGACTCATGGAATGACAGTGGTCTTTAGTGCTATATTAAAATAGCCACAGTTTCTAACTGGCCTTTCTCATTAAGAAACAATCATTTAAAAAATTGACTGTAATTTTAAGAGTGACCGGCAAACTGCTATTAAAAAGTAAAGACATGTGTCTTAATGAAATATTTGAGTTAACTATTTTAATGTTAACTTTTTGTAAGAATGTTTTTCTTAAAGATATATAATATGGACAAGTTGAAAAGAAATGATATTCGTTCTCAACTTCTCCTGTATCACATGACAGGCAAACACGATACTGTCTCTCTATATTTGAGTAACGACCTTTTTCAATGGCTAGAGAATGGACACTAAGCCGAAATTTGCTCAGCAAAGATATATCCGACTTTAATTTACAGATATCAATGTATGGGGGTCTTTCGCCACTTTTATGAATTTTTCGAAAAAAAACTTCAAATTTTCACACACACATTAATCAAGCTATTCATATTCTGTTTACAGCCTGATCTTGAATCATTTGTTGAATGCTATTAATATAAAATTTACTATTATTTGTGTTAAAGTTAAGATGTCCAATTCCTAACTCTTTTTTATAGTGGTTACCCATTTTAATTGTTTTTTCTGTATTTATATAAATTTTATTTGCAAGTGTATTTGGGGAGTTAAATATGTGATCAAGTAATTTTATAGCTGAAAGTTAAATAGAACATAACACACATCTATATTATATAGTATACAC
This sequence comes from Gigantidas platifrons, assembly GCA_002080005.1. Lineage (NCBI taxonomy): Eukaryota > Metazoa > Mollusca > Bivalvia > Mytilida > Modiolidae > Gigantidas > Gigantidas platifrons. The sequence goes on from MJUT01061739.1 coordinate 6,398, forward strand.
TTGTAGATTGATTTTCAGGTGAAATAATTTTTGAATGTTGTATAATATCTGGTACCTTTCAGTACAAATATAATTACACGATAAAGCGTATACTTTTAATAAAGAACCAGTCCGAACAGGTAAAAATTTGTACAGGTGAATCACAACAAAAATGGCGTCTGGACGGGCGCTTTTCAGTACTGGGAATGGGAAACCCAGAGGATGGATGTTCTGGACAGCTTATGTCTTATCACTAACAGCTTTATTATTCGTTTTCATTGCGTTTGTATCACCATATTGGTATAAATCATGGAGTCGTGTTCACAGTCCCCTGGCAAACGTGGGCCTGTGGTCTATTTGTTTGTCTGGATGGGTGAAGCCTAATGACCCATCCATGAGATCGTATGTGGGTTGTTGGTGGATTCATTCAACATTCTTTGAAGATGTTTATGATTTAATTATGCCACGTAAGTTTCACGTTAATTAATCACCTGTAATGTTAATAAAGGTAAAAATACCAGGTAAACAATCATAAAGGGAGGTAATCGTATGATTAAAAACCAGGAAATGAGTTTTCATTTTGGAGAGTGTCTGTATAGTAGGTCGATTATCCACGTATTTTTGTCATAACAATGATAGATTTACACCACTTTCTCGATTTACAACAAAATTAGTGTGATCAGGACCCTCTTTTCGTAAATTATTAAACTTTTTTTCGGTACCCTACTTTTTGGGATAGATGTGTCTTTTAGCTTTAGGTACAGATTTAATTGTGGATGTTTCCAAGTCCTTTCATTCATCTTTGACCATACATCTAATGCCATCTTAAGCATTTTTAAGATAGTTAATTATAAAACCACATGGGTGGTGTAATTGTTAGCCTCAAGTGTGGTAGATCTTTGGTCGGAGCCCAAGCAGTCGATTCAAACCAACGACTTATCAAACTAGTATCTGCTGCTTCTCCGCTATACATGTAGCAGGATCAAAGACTGGTTGGCTAGAAGTCAGAATAATGAGTCATGTCTAACCTCCGACTGTTGTTTCAGTGAACTAATACTATATAAAGATCCAATTAAACATATTGGTTTAATACAAAGCAGACGGTATAATTGGTATCAAGACAGTTCGGCACCGTTGGAATAGACAGTTCGGCACCAAGACATTTCGGCACCACATTTTCTTTTAAACAAACGTAATTACCTTTATTAATATAAAATCAACGAAAGTTAAAAAAAAACAATCAAATGCAATCAAAACATAATTTATTTAAATATTCTTTAAAAGAAGCCATTATTAACTCTCTTAATTAAGATCAAAAGCAGTGGTCAAATGTTTACCTTTATTATATCCGGGTATTTTACCTGTAAATAGTCCGGGGATCAACTGCTGTGTGTGTCTGGGAAAAGCGCAGCTGTAGTCCCGCAGAACTAAATTACAGTCGGTAACGACTCCAGTTCTAAACCGAGAGAAGAAGAAGATTAATATAAAATCAACGAAAGGTAAAAAAAAACCATTCAAATGCAATCAAAACATAATTTATTTAAATATTCTGTAAAAGAAGCCATTATTAACTCTCTTAATTAAGATCAAAAGCAGTGGTCAAATGTTCACAGCTTGTGTTTGCATGGGTGATTGTTTGATCTTTAAACATATGAAAAGGAAATTACAAAAGTACTGTGTATGGGTTTTCTATTGTTTTTAGAATCTACATCACTTCCTAAAGCGTGTGCAAGCCATATTGAGAAAATTTTGAGTAAAAGCACAGAAACATGATAAAATTGTTTATGCATGCACTCCTATGACTTACTTTTTATATAAATGTCATACCTGCCACCTGGCGTAAATTCCATAAACAACAGTGCAGTTTTAAACGGGTGATTTTCCACAAGGATTACAAAACATCAATATCACATTTCTTACCATAATATTATACAAGGCAAACATTTACATTACCAAGAAGACAAATAAAATGAGTAAGCGCTTAATTTCATCAATAAACTGAATGTGGATCAGGATTAGAATCGCCATGATCTGGGTTATTTCCGGAACAGACATGAATAAAATTGGTTCAAAGCTATTGGAAGTTTTGTACACGTGTAAAATCAAAGAAAAAACACAAGTGCCTATTTGTCTTTATGAGGTGCCGAATTGTCTCACACAGGTGCTGAAGTGTCCCGGTGCCGATTTGTCCAGGTCCCGAAGTGTCCTGGTGCCGATTTGTCCGGGTGCCGAAGTGTCTACCATTCAAAGCAGACTGTATTCATTTCATAGAATGTGAACTTGTTCCCCCCATGGTATAGCTAAAAGAAATTGTTCATTTAGTATTAAACAATAGCCTTTTGCATACCTGTTTACCACTACGATTTCAGCGTAGTTTCTACCACTTTTGACCCCTAAATTACGCTCTACGCCCTCATAAGTTATTTCTACGCCAACAAGTTGCAAAACTGAAAAAAAAATCGCCAGAAAGTACTCTTGTTTCTTATGGTAGATATCCGAACGCAACACTGAATCTTTTTCGTTTGAGCGGTTTAAAATTATTTTATATCCATCCTCCTTACTAACTTGAATAATACTGCGCCCTCTATCGGCACTATCGCTGGACGAGGGCTTGAACGCTCTTAATGGTAAAAATCCGTCAGCTGCTATCTGGTTCAGACAACCAATCAAATGTCAGATATTAGCGCGTATGCGCATTAGTGACTTCCTTTACTTTCGTTTGTAAATATTGACAAAACAAACACGGAGAATGATTGTACCTTTGCATAATTATTTAGAACACAAATACACCTTTATTCTCATATTTATGATTTAAATTGTCATAGATTTACAAATTAAAAAAAAAAAAATAAAAAATAAAACGCTGTGTAATAATTTTTTAGAAGTTTTGAAGTTTTTGTCACTTTCATGTACACGAGACAAAAAGTGATTTGTTTTTAATTATTGTTAGCAAAGGCACCCATTTCTGAGTACTTATTTATTTTCAATAAAATTTCTTTATTATTTCATCTCTTTTTCCTGAATTTATTGTGGATGATAATAGTTTATATATATTAATAGGGTCGACATCAGAGTCGACATTTAACTTGCTGTTAACATAAGATTGTATAAATATGGATATGCACAAGTTAAATTACGGAAAATGGGATGAAATAATAAAGAATTTTTATTGAAAATAAATATGTAAACAGAAAGTTGATTAATTCATAAATTAAAATGATTTTTAATACAATTGATTAAGAAATACCAATTACATCGTTATTAAGGTAAATACTTGTTAGCCAGATTTAAAAAAATATATATTTTTTAGTCTTTTTAATTGATAACTGACCGAAGTTAGGCTAAATAAATGAAATGTGACTCAACATGTTAATTAATTTTCACTAAAAACATACTTGCCTCTTATAAATTTTAATTTCTTATCTAATAATTCTTATCCTTATTATGTAACATGTCAGATTGTTATTTTCATTGAATGGCTTCTCAAAATAGATAGTTGCACAGTAGGGGCTCTTCCTGTATATTGGATGCATCATGTATATTACTACCTGACAGCTATGACAAACAATTTTCAGCAATCATCATAAAATACATTTTTTTTAAATCTTTATTTTAAATTAAATAAAAAAATCATTATAAGAGTGAATTCAATTCAAGCTTTTATTTACTGTCCAACTTTGAAATAAATATTAATATTTGAAAAATAGTAATTATTCATTTAAGCAAGGATTTAAATATAGAAATTATATAGAAAGTATAGAAATCCTTAATTTAAGTTTTATTACATGTATGGTTGTATTTATCCGGACATGTATATTGCTAGTCTTGTAACGTATGACTTCACATTTTCACATTCCATGTTCAAATTTTTACGTTGGCATATGGGATTTTTCAATTTTTTTTATTTCATGCGGAATGGGAAGCAAATAGAAAACAATAAATAGTAAATAGGGAAAATGTAAATATCGCCAGACGAGGTACTATGTGAAAGGACTATGTGTATTGCATATATCTTTGGTTTTGTTTGTCTTCTTTGGTAGTCTTTACATACAAGTTATACAAGGTTTTATTCATGATGATCACGAAGATTTTATTAACAAATATGTCTTGATATTGATGATACGCGAAACTAACAATTTTTTTGTCGTAATTCCCCATAAGTCATAGCGATTTACTATTTCCGGTTTGACGGATTTTATCAATGAATGCATCCAGGCGTTAATGTAGCGACCAGTGGGAGAGTAATATAACGACTGGATTATTCGGGTTACCTCCTTACAAACACTTTGATGATCTAGTAACATGTGTCTGAAAATTAATGGCGGCATGCCAAACGCAAGCAGGGGACTGAGCTTGAAGAAGTCACTGCCATTGACAAGAGAAAGATGTAAACATGAATATACAGAGGGGGATACATTTTTACCATGTTCTACTTGTGGCAGACTGACTTATTTCGTGTCTGGTTAACGAAGTGATAACCGCCATATTTGAAATTTGTCGATGAAGTTGACAGTAAAGGGGGGAAAAATCAGATTTATCGTAAATTGAGGTTTGCAAATATATAGAGATTGATTGTATAATTTTATTTAGCAATGAATTATCTTTACATTTAATAATATGTACGATTATTGATCTATTAAGCTGTTTTCAGATATTTTATGTGATAGCCCTACTACTGATAAATTTCAAATAGTCATCTCAAAAAACCAATGTTGGTTATTTGGAATTTTTTTTGCATCGTAGTGTACAATTAATATTTTATTTAATGAGAACTGTACATATATTTATATTATTTCTAAAGTCATTACACTATACATAAATTTGTTCAGAATAATGATTATAAAAGGAATTAATAGATGTGGTGTTTGCATCTACAAGCAAGGGAGATAATCGAACGGGGCAATCATTTCAATGTCTATCGAGTACATGTTAAACTACCCTATCTAATATATAAACTGGATTTGACTGTAAAATTTAAATTATTGATGCATTAACATAATTTTATGTTAAAACGGGTTGCATAAACATGTTGCACTGTTGACAAATTTTCAGTAAGTACCATATGCTTTTAGACTAGCCAATAAATCCTTACACTTTGACAATACACACAGGTATAAACAAACAATCATGTTCAACAAGCTGTATGATGTACATTGCAGGAAACAATACCTAATTTTTCAAACTTTTCTTAGTGAGGGGGTGCTCTCAAACCCCCTAGCGTATTAGACAAAAACTACTCTTAAAAGTAGTTTTTTAAAAGTAGAAAACTACTGTCAGTCAAGGAAGAAAACTACTCCTATAGTTCAACCGGGGTAAACAGGTCTGCTTTTGACATCACCACTGAGGATTTTCTAAATATAAATCAGGGGCGTAGCTACGTAAGGCCCGAGTAGGCACATGCCTACACTCAAATTTGGCATTTTTTTTTCTTTTAAATAAATAATGTCTGTACGCTCTGCATTCCGAGAATAACCTATTTGAGAATTCCTTCCCAAATCGTACGGCAATGCTATATAAGTACTACAAAAATTTCCACATTAACCTGTTACAGTGCGAAATCGAAAACCGGTTCTTTTCCGTATTTGATTTCAACGTTAACTTATGTTTAGATAACTCTTAGTTACGAAGGAAGTCTTTTTGTAAACAATGGACAAGTTTCTAATAAAGGGTAATAAAAGGAAAAAGACGTCAGAATCTACAGAAGAAATAGCTTCAAAGTGATGTTTGAATCGTAATGATTGAAAAAAATATCACTTCTAACATGATGTACATTCTTAATTTAGAGCAATTTTAGCATAGCAAAAACACAAGATCTCACGAGCTTCCGGGGGGCTTTGCCCCCTGGATCTGCTGGGGACCTAGAGCGGCCCCCAGACCCCTCTCCGTAAACTTTGTGCTTTCACTCATTTACATGTCTAGCTACGCCCCTGTAAATGTAGATAGAAAATCCAACAATAAAAAAAAATGTATGACATTTTTCTTAAATATTCTATTGATGTGCTGAATACACAATTTACTAATGTCAATGCAAAAATAATATTAGATGATTTCTTTATTTTTCAGCATGGTTCAAAGCAGTACAAGCCCTAGTTATATTCACTCTTTTGTGTAATATAGCTGCTGTCGCCATTCTGACAGCTTACGTCTGTGATATGTATGGATCACATTTCTACGATGGCAGAAGACCAAAATTATTCTTTATCAGTAGTATACTGTTGTTTGCATCAGGTAAGAATATCGTCAGGGGTAACACAATATCCAAAAGAATAAATTAAGTAATATGTTGGGTTCTGGTTATAATAAAAATGTGATAGGTATGGCAGGTAGATTAAGAAAAACTATTTTATTTTTCCTCATTTTCATGTTTTATGTGGACAGTATTTTATTGTTAAAACCTCAAAACATTGTAGTTTAATAAAAAATTATTTTAAAAAAAGTTTGGACAGGGTGAATATATTGCGGGAAAGTCATGCAACCAGAAAATGTACCGTTAATTTATTTGACCCACATATATCATGTGTATACATGTACATGTACTATATTAAAGGGGCATTAGCTACGATTTTGACCAAAAAAATGATATGCTTTGGAAATTGGTAAATAGCTTTAAAATGATGAAATAAAGGTAAATATTCCACATTAAACAGCTTATCGAACCACTGTCCACCTTTTGAGAACGAAAATTACCATCGATTATTTATTTGCTTGCAAGCAAATAATTTGATCTCGCTTTTTTCATATGCAATTGACCTTACTAGTGACAGGTAAAAACGAATAAATTGTATTTTGTCGCTTATTAACTGCCAACTTGCATGGTTCTTTGTCCGTAATTAATACCGACTAAAAGCAGATTCACAAAAAATAAGAAATAAGTGCATTGTTGTACTGATTTCATGAGGAATCGACAAACTCTGTAAACAATGTCGATAATTAATAAGATGGCGTCCATTTCTTGATCGATCTCAAAACACGAGCAGTTGCATGTTTTTTCCCTGATGCACGTACATTTCATAACATTTATAAGTTACAGAAACACGTTTTATTAAGGCATCAATCATATCTGATAGTTTTTATGGGTAAAAATTTACGATTTGGCAGATAATACTCCTTTAAAATATCAGAATAACAAGCTTGAGTCTTTTAATTTGAAAACATTTTTTTATCATTCCTTAAGTTTGTGTTAAAGTAAAGGGCAAAATTATGAAAAGAATGTTTAAGCAGTGATGGTCAACAATTCTACCAATTTATCAACAAAATGTACAATCGCTTCTTACCATAGCACATCGCACATAATAAAGACTACGACATGATATGACAGTGGAAATCCAGGTCTTGGCTTGGCAGGATTAAACTGGTTAACCGTCATCTCTTACAGAGATATAACAATTAAATGATATATGTTACTACTTAATTCAAAATTTCGATTTCCAAAGAAGTTGCATACAATACATTTTGCGTATAAAATCTGAAAAAAAACTTTGTATCTTCAAATAAGAAAGGGGCCGTTGTGGTCATGTGATGATCGTATGGTAGTTGGATTTATAACTACCGGTAAATGTACCTGTGCAATCAGTGCCTATCACCACTAAAGTTGAGAGTTTAAATCTCTCTCATGGAGAGGTGCACTCGATACAGAATTATGTGATGAAGTTTGTCATTGACATGCGACAGGTCGGTGGTTTTCTCCGGTTTCTTCCACCAATAAAACTGACTGCCACGATATAACTGAAATATTGTTGAAAGTGGTATTAAACACCATCAAACACGATAAACCACCAATCTTACATTTGTATTACCATTAAAGCTTGTTTTCTATTATTGTACGATCTTATTTTATTTATTACAGGAGGCTTAGTATTAATTGTCTCTCTTGTATTTGGTGAGAAAGCTAAAGATGGATCATGGATGCCAAGACCTTGGTTGAATTATTTCTCCTTTTCCTATGGATGCAACATAATGTGTGGTTTTGCTTCAGCGTTTGCCGGCATGATTATGTTTATCAAAGCTACCGATGTTAGGAAAAAACCAGAAAAAAAGATAGAGGAGTTTGAATTTGAAGAGAAAGTTGCTCCAAGTCAGGCGAGTGGTTCAGCCTATCCGTCTGTTCCTCTGCAGGGCTCGGTATATCCAGCACCTCAAAGGATGCCCCAAGGAAGTTACTATTCTGGACCACCAAGATCACATGTATCTTCACGGGACAATGCACCGAGTATTTCAAGTTCTGGTTCTGTATTCCCACCCCCACCATCATCGGCACAGCAGGTATCAGGTTCTGGTAAAGGCAGTGAATCTTTTGTGTAAATTAATTTTGTGAACGACTACTTTTATACAGCAAATTTTTTGTATATTATTTGTACATGATGACAGTGCTTGCATGACTTTTATAAATCTTCATACTTTTTATTTACTTTCATCTGATTCAAAGTAAAAACATTTCTCCTGTTAACTGTAAATGTATTTAATTACTCGGTAGTATTTTATGGAGAAATGTAAAACAATTTCAACGTACAGGTAGCTGATAAATATAGTGGCAGCACTAGAGCAGTATTTGTATAGTAGCTACAGTTTACATCTACAAATAATGTATCTATACAATCTGTGCCCATCTTCACTAAAGTTGTCAGTTTGACTTCTGGCCAGAGCAATATAGACTACAGTAGATACAGCTTTATATCAACGACTTTGTCTGTGACTTTACAATGTGGCAGGTCAGTGGTTTGTTCATGGTACATGTATTCTGTTTCCCTCCACCATTAAGTTAACCGCCACAATATAAAGTCTGTATAATATTGTTGAAAGTTAATAAGATAACTGACCACTCTTTATCAACCAAATTGCAACTGCATCTATTTTTTTTTTTTTATTAATATATTAATTGTATATATTTAGTGTATATAGAGAACAGATCATATAATTTTATCAAATCATTAAATTGTGCCATTAGCTGTTAAATATTTTTAGTCATTTTCTCAAGTTTCCATGCCCATTAATTTTAACATGATTTTATTAATGAACAGTTAAACCAGTCGAAACAAATTTTTTTTTCTTGATTTTGTTAAGCATTGAAGTCAATTAATTTTAACATTGTTTTATTAATGTACAGTAAAACCAGTCTAATCTGAACTTCCTTGGGACTAACTCTTGTGTTCGGAATAGACAGGTGTTCCGTTTATACAGGATTGAATTAACAAATATTTCCTACATTAAGACTTTATTTGACGTTCGGTTTATACCGGTTTATTCTGGATTTGGTTTAGACAGATTTCACTATATTCAAATATTTTTATCAATTTCCAAAGCATTGCATGATGTCAATTGATTTTTAAATTTAACATTATTTTATTATATATAGTTGAACCTCATTTTGACGAATTCATGGGAACTGGTGATTTTTTCTACAAATACAAATGTAATAGCAAAGTATTCCAGCTCTCCTTGATAAATTAAGTTAAGCACTACTACAAGACAAACCAATTGTTAAGCTTCAAGATTGCTAACCCTAATGCTATGATGTATCAAAGTTAGATACAATACAATACTGGCAACCACTGGTTCTGAATTTAATGTTAGTTTAGCTGTACAATGAACACCCAGTTCATACATGTACATGTTGTATATAATATTTGTCATCCTACTTCTTTAATGTTGACAATGTAACCATGGAAATTTCCTCTGGTAGACAGCACAACATTCAATGTTCATATTTTTTTTTATCATACATGTACTTCATATTCATAGGTTACAAACATCAAAACACTGCTTTTCATAAATTTTAGTACTTTGCATGCATTTTTTTTTAATCATTGGACAATGAATTGCTCTAGATCTATAGTTTACAAAAAATCCTTATTTTTCAAAAAAGAGAAAAAAAAATGGTCATGTTTAAATTTTAAATTCTGATTCACTGTTATATATCACTGAATATCTATAGATATAGTCAATATGTTTATTCCACAAGTGTTTCAATTTTTATCATGTAGGTATTTATTGCCAAACTTGAAGTGCGATTAATGTACCACGTCACTCATCAGACAGGTTAACATCAGCCACAATCTTATATTAAATAATGACATAATTTTCTATTTATAATATTTATGGGCTGCCGAAATTTTTTTTTTTTTCAATTTCTCTTTTTTTTTTATTTGCTATTACATGTACCATTTTATAAAATTTCTGATTTTTTATTTATTTTTGGGGAAGGGGGTTGTTTTAAAACATTTTTTTGTGTGTCTGTATCTTTGTATTCTATCGCTTACCCTGTTCATTTATCATATATGTAAAATACTTTGATATCAAGGATATATTTTTATATAATGTACAATAAAAACAATATTAATCTATTTTTAGACATTTCTTTAGTTTTACCAAGTTGACAAATTGTTTTCCACACACAGTAGGAAAGCCAGCGTGACAGGAGAGCTCCAAAGTCAAGTCCGAGTCACGTGATTTTTAACTCCACAACCATAACCACAAAAAAAATCTGTTGCTGAACTCTTTTTAATCAATGTATTAACTAATCATATTTAATAATTGAATTAGCTAATTATGTGATTAGGAATGAATCATGTAATTAGGGCTAATCATATAATTAGCTTAATCACAAGTTCAACAACGGACCCCAGTTTTCTGTGTTGGTCTAGAACAAAGCAGACATCTTAACATCAAGCATCAATCATTAACTCACTAAAAAATGCTTTAAAATATATTCATTGTATGTAGGTTAAACAGATCCCTAGTTCAAGTTTGGTAAGAAATGAAGGCCAAATTTGCAGAGGGTCAATAAGCTGAACTGTAAGCTAATAAAACAGGATGTGGATATAAATGAACATGAGACTATCCAACATTACACTTGGATACACCTTAAAGTAAAAGAACATGAGAGACTATCCAACTTTACACTTAGACACACATTAAAGTACAGGAACATGAGAGACTATCCAACTTTACACTTAGACACAAATTAAAGTAAAGGAACATGAGAGACTATCCAACATTACACTTAAGACACAAATTAAAGTAAAGGAACAGCTTGTAGTAAGAAAG
>MJUT01061739.1:25278-35715 GCA_002080005.1 Gigantidas platifrons
TATTCTACTAATAATAAACTACATAAATCAAACATTAGTGTTATTCTACTAATAATAAACTACATAAATCAAACATTAGGGTTATTCTACTAATAATAAACTACATAAACCATACATTAGGGTTATTCTACAAATTGTAACTAGAACTGTGAGTGAACTCACTGAGTGATACCCCCCACTTGCAGCTTAGTAGGAGTTGCACTAACAAGGTACATGCCCCCCCCCATTCTGCAGGTAGTGTACTACAAGTGTGTAAAGTTTCATAAAAATCCAATAAGCCGTTTAGGAGGAGTTGTGCTTACAAGGTACATGCTCCCCCCCTTTTCGTGTAAGTATAAGTTGAATTATCTCCCCTTTTAAATTTTGGACAGCAACCATATTCCTTCATGCACATCTGCAGGTAGTGTACTACAAGTGTGTAAAGTTTCATAAAAATCCAATAAGCCGTTTAGGAGGAGTTGCGCTTACAAGGTACATGGATGGACGGACAGGGTGATTCCTATATACCCCCCAAACTTTGTTTGTGGGGGGTATAATTATTGGATTGTAAAAAAATTGGCAACAGCATTGATTTGAGTGAGGTAGATTGTGGGTTTGAGTAACGAGATCAAAGATTATAAAATTGGTATTTGTTGCTTCTAAGCACACATACAACACTACGGATCAGGACGAAATGAACAATCTTTATAGAGGATCTTACATAGATGCTGCCTACCAAGTTTCAGCTCATTTGGCTTAAAGGGGTTTCAGAGGAAAAGATTAAAATGTGAAAAGTTTACAGACGGACGACGACGGACAATATCTCACGTTGCCTTTGGCAAGGTGAGCTAAAAATGAAAAATTCCCTGCATTTTAATTTTTACCTGTTAAAAAACATTAATCTGAACATTAATAACAAATTCGATGAGTGAGTGATTGTTGTTTAACACCAACTTTAGCAGTATTTCAACTACATCGTGGCATGAACACATTCTATATTAACTTAAGAGAATATATCTTTGAAGATATGCAAAAAGACAAAATGTTCTTTTACACAACCATTCATAAATATGATGGACATTGAAACACAAAAATGGACTGATTCACACAATTTTAACATTTATTGACACAGCCATTGATGCAATTGGAAATTAATGCTTACAAAATTTTCAATAACGAAAAAAACCCCAAAATATTTGGTCCTTGTAATATAAAAATAAAATAATGATGGATATAAGTCATAGTTTACATTCTGTATACATAATTTCTAACTAATCAATTAAAAAAAAGCACCAAAAATAAAGTTAAATAATACCTGCATAATTAACAAAACAAAAATCATTTCAAAAATATGAATAACAAGAAATTAAAATACAATAATTATATATTAAAATGACAATATGTTATTTGTAGTGTTATATTTGTATAACAGTGACCACCATTCAGTGCCGTCTTAGTGCATGGGCATGCAGGGCAGATAGGGCCCCATGTTAATCTATGTATGTTGTATGTTTTAATGTTTAAACACTGATTTCGTTGGAAATACCAATATAATAAATATGTGTTTTATTTTATAGACATTTACAGTTTTATTTCTCTGAGTGGTTGTGTAGGAATGGGCATTAGCACACTGCTTTGCCCAGGGGCCTATAATGCTGTTAAGATGGCCCTGTCACCATTGGTGACTTTTTTGGTCTCATTGTTATTATTTTCTTAACAGAAATGGAAACCGCCATAACATACGTAATTAATAAATTCACAAATTAATTTGACATAAATTTGCTATTTTTCTTCTAAAATAATGGTTATTGATGAATTCTCTTTGATTGTTTAACCATTTCTGGTTGCCATGGTGCCCAGGTCCTGATTTTATCCAAAGTCAACTTGTCAGGAGTGATATTCGGAGGTACTGCATGGAATGACTTCAAGGACATCAGGGCAGCCATCAAACCAGCCTTCACACAAAGGTCAGGGTCATGACCTTGAACTATACCATGAATCATTGCAGCAGCCAAACTGAAATCATACAGTTATAATTTACATACAAAGCCATTATCTTTAAGCTTCTAAATTGTGAAACTTGTGTCTTATCCAATTGTATATTATTGAACAGTAAAATATGTTTAAAGTAATCATTTTTACTTGCAAATGTGAGAAAATGAATTGTAATTTCAATAATTTATGAAAACATGATACATTGTTTTTTTTTACATATAGATCAAAGTACCATTCTTTTGACTATTGCAGGTCAAAGTTCATATTTAAGATTAGCATTATGGGTGTTTTTCATAATAACCTTCCAGGTCAAAGTTTGCATTTAGGATCAGGATTATGTGTATTTTAAACACCACTTTTGACAACATTTGAAGTCATATGACGGTAGTCGAATTGATTATGGAGAGTACCCTGATAGAATCCTCAATATTGCTTACGTCAACAATTTATGAATCAAAGGATAAAGAGAGGACTCAACACAACTTAAAACTTTAACCTTGACCTTAACTGTCAAGGTCACAGTGACCATGATATTGATGGCATTAAAATAAATTGTACAGTGATAATTCATGTTGATTGTAAATGTGGTCTTATTCTGTGCTGGAGTTTTCATTTCTGTTAGAAGATTAATTTGTGTGGTTATAGATATTGACATAGGTGATTTTTAGTGTTAAACTTCTGTTTTTCAATGCGATATTTATATCATTTCCAAGGGGAGTAATCTTGCTAAAATTGAAATAAAATTTCATTAATTTGTTAATTGCTAAATTATCTATATTCAATAGCTTTAAAAGTTTAAATCAAATGAAAAACAATAGATACCACACCATCAAAAGTTTCAAAATTTAATAGGAAAATCACAGAAACAGGAGCAAAATACATAAAAAGTAGTGAGATTATACTAATTTTATGAGCCCAAATCTCTCCTGGAACCTAATAAAATAAATTCTAATTGATAAGTGTTGCTTCTCTGTCAAGTGCACATCGAGAAGACCTGACCAGACCATGTGCTTAAATAATATCTCCTGATTGCCTTAATATGGCTGGAAATTTATCAGTTAGTATCATGAAACAATGGTCACTTCAGAGGAGCCACCTCACTTTACTCACCAATCTCCTGCACCAGATACACTGAGAATATTTTGTGGAGGATGATCAGGATTAAAGGCAGGAAATATATCTGCTGTCATCTTGTCTGTTTGCTGTACAAAAAAAACTTTTAAGTGTAAAAAATATAAATACACTCAAATGTGTAGTAAGAAGTCACCTTTGGGACAAAGAAAGAGTGGTCTATTAAGACAGGTGACCTCTTAAAAGAGACTCAATACATATGACATTTTCTAGAAAAAGATGACCTTTTAATACAGGTGACTGCTTAATAGGGGTGACTGCATGGGCAGATTTAACTGTACAGTTAAACTTCGTTAACTCGAATTTGAGGGGTCCATTAAATTATGTTCGAGTTATAGGTAGTTCGACCCACTGAAGATCGATCATTTCCGGAATTGTCATACTAACCGTGTTTCTTAGTTTGAAAATTATTGAAGACCTGTTTCCGTACAACTACACGAGCATATATACAGGAGCATGTTCGTTGTGTATGTATGCTTTTTTATACATATAAGTATAAGAAAAACTGACAGGACTTTCAACGCCATCCATGGTGTTCGACCTACCGACGCTTGCCTGTATGTATTTATAGACATATAAATGATTTTTGTATGAAAAATGTCTGTCGATTGTCATCATAGCCACCTTAGTATGTGTACAAGATTGAAATAGGATCTGTTCATATTAACGTGTTGCCAAGACAACAGTTATTTACTGTTGATATTTACGTGTTACCAAGAAAACAAATGTTTACTGTTCATATTTACTCGTTACCAAGACAACAGTTGTTTACTGTTTATATTTACCTCAATTCTGCATCCTTGGACAGGTAGTTTTTTATGATGCGTATTCTGACACAACATGACACCATGTTTACCTAGGGTTACCAAGACAACAGGAACTTCCTCTACAATGACCTTAGAAAGCCATAGGGCCTCATCTAAAATTCCTTCTAATGCTACAAAGTCTGGTTCACTGTGACCTATAAAACAGTGGTATTTACTACACTCTACAAAGTCTGGTTCACTGTGACCTATAAAAACAGTGGTATTTACTACACTCTACCATTTGAAGAGTTCAAACTCACAAAGAAATACTACAAAAGTTGGTGTTAAACATCAAACAATCAATCACAAATAATCAAGCAGTTGGTGTCACATGATAACCAAAGGCCAATCTGATTATGTATTACTCATTTGGGTATAATAATCATTAATGGACAATTTGAATTCAATCAAATTTTTAAGATGATACTCAACGTTTCTACGAGGTTTATGTCATGTAAAAGAATTTCAGTTTTATTGTTATCTATGTTTAAAGGAACATTAATTCTACAGAGACTAGATTAACAATTAAATATTTACAAGATTTTCTGTTTATCTACAGAGATGTTCATGTGTTGTTTCACTTTCACTGACCAACATTCAGGACATTAATTATCGTTGTTTTCCCTTTCGTCCATTTTTTGGCCATTTGTCTGATTACCACTGCGGTATGTTCAAACTCTTCTTATACATTATGAGTTGGTCCCCATCATAATTTTGTCTAATTACCACTGTGGTATCTTCAAAGTCTACTTATACATTATGAGTTGGTCCCTATCATAATTTTGCCTGATTACCACTGTGGTATCTTCAAAGTCTACTTATACATTATGAGTTGGTCCCCATCATAATTTTGTCTGATTACCACTGTGGTAGGGTTATGAGTAGGGTTACGATGCTTAATGCCACTTTCAACAATATTTTAGTTATATCGTGGCGGTCAGTTTTATAGGTCTGTGATGGCAGACATCTTTTAGAAGTCATATCAACATAAATTTTGTTAGGGTGTGGAATTGCCATGCCTTACTCCTCCGAACTGTACATATAGAGCCTATCAGACTAATAAATTTTATAGGCTAGCTTGTTTTGGGACAAGCTAAAATATAAAAGAGGCACAAACGAGACTAATGGATAAATGTGAATATTTCCATTACAATTACTCATAAGTGGGAATTCATGTATTTATGTGCTAGAGGTATCAGCCTCTTTCTGAGATTTGATATTTACTTTTGGAATTCTTCTGACAGTGTGGTATTTTTTTCTTCTTCATTTTTATAAATAATGACTTATGATAAATACTTCCTGTTAAAACTTAAACGTTTCTTTTTTTTTTTCAATTGAAAATGATTGCTTCAGTGGTGCTATGAAGTCTGTTGACAATACATAGAATCTTACAGGCTTATCGAATATCATGGTAATTCTATTGCATTTACTTAATTTAATTTAAAAAGCCTGGACCACAAAACCCATTTTTATTACTTTCCAATGTGTGGTTTCTTTGCCTTATTATAATACAAAAAATTGAAATAACGAACACATACAGAGATTACCAAAGTCTGTCTCACTTTACCAGACATTCGGTCAGGTAAAGACTCCCTTTTCACCAGACCGAACAGAATTTCACAGGACCGAAAAAATATCAATCTTTTCCTGCAGTGGTTGCTTCCAACCAAGGGCTGCCAATTTTCCATTTCTCGTTTTGGTAATGCAAAGCAACTGTATATATATTTTTCTGAACATTGTTTGTTAAAACAAGTCTGCTTTGAAGTAAACATTTTGTAGAATTTATTTTTTTATTTAAATAAAGCAAAGTATATTATTTAAATTCACAGAGAAATAATAATTTTAGTAGATCTTTTCAACCATTTGTCTTAATCAGGAAAAAGCTTGTAATAGTTGTCCATTTCAAGGGGTTCAATATTTCCCAAAAGCCTAAATCAAGTCCTCATCATATTTTGCACAAAAGACAAGTTTAAATTTGGCGCCAAATTGATGTCCGATAATTTTTACATGTCTGGTGCGGAGTGATTCTTGATCTTATATTTCAAAATTTGATATTTTCGTTCATTAAAGCATTTCTGAGATTGCGACTTTAATTTTGTCAATGTCCTTGAAGTTCATCAAAGCATGGAGGAACGATAAATGATACAATAAAAGAGTTTTGATCTGGCATTTCACTTTAGTTTTAATCAAAATAAATTATGGACAAATTGGAGATCAAACAAGGCTCTTTTATACAACAAACCCAGTATCTTATACCGGACAGTCGGTCCGGTGGAAACCAATGTTTTTCCGGACCAAATTGATTTTTACCGGATTTGTCCGTCGGACCGGCATGCTTGGGAATCTCTGCACATAGCACACAATATCAAGTTAAACCTCGGGAGCATTTGAGTTCACCCCCCACCCCGGAGATTTATTGGGATTCCTGTTGCTCGATCATTAATTTCCTGTGTAGCATTTTGTAGATCATTGTTTGTCCTTTTGCCCTTGTTCTGTTGTCCATTGTGTTGTCTGTCTTTCTTTGATTTAAGGATTCTGATTAAATCTTTGATATCTTCAAACACTTCTTAAGATACCTACCAATAACTGAATCCTTTGTACTTGTTAGAGCTGTGTACATTGCTCGTAACTCGTTCATATTTGGTGATATATATGTCAACATTTGACCGGCTGATGTTGTAAATGGTTTGGATGCTTTATGTATATCTGTAGGTTCATACCAAACTGTAAAAAAAGGAAATTATTCAACACTTTTAATTCTATAACTGAAATTTGATTTACAACTTGGATGTACCAACGGTCTGGTATTTTGGTTTTTCATTTTAATCCACATAGGTTTATGCTTAGATACGATAACGTAACCCTCATTCCGCTCGTGCTTCATTTAGGGTTACGAATCGGTCCCATTCAACGTATGGGAGCAAATTAAAATTTTCGTTCCGTGAATATTTCAACTTTCTTTTTGCATATCTGGTCATAACTTATTATTCCCAACAATTTTTAAGTAATGGTGATATGAAATAAGTGTTACAACAGAGTTTCTGCTACAATTTTACAAGCACAGGACAACTGTCCAATATAAGACAATTTCTATCAGACAATTTGTTCTAAGTAATTTTGTGTTATCAGACAGACAAAATGGAGATCACAAAGTGATCCTAATCTAAGGAGGGGCTACCACCCCAAGAAAAACTTGAAAAATTAGACCCTAAATCCTGCATTCTGAGGGTCTCTGCCAGTGTTCAAATCTTTTAAAAAAAACAAGTTTTTTTACCAGGTCAAACAAAAAAGTTGTAAATTTCAAATAAATTAATTTGTATACCGAGTGTACAAACCAGGAATTCACAACACAAAATGAAATGGGGAAATACAGAGCACTGATGATCAAAAGATTTTTTGTACAACACACTGGTTGGTTAAAGGTATATTGTCTACCACATTTGTATTTTTTCATACCCAAAATTATTGTTGTTTTCCGTACTGATCTTCATAAAATGAAGATTAAACACCGAATTATTGGCGAATACATAACGAAACGTTAAGATTCAAGCAACATTAAACAAGCGTGACAATCATGAAGTGTTTGAATCTTAACAGTACTTTCCTTACCTCAAAGCTATATGCCCGAGAACTCTTAAACTTCCGTTTTTACTTTTACTTTCACTTTGAATTTCTGTCATCCGAACAATAATTCCGAGAGCGATAGTTTTAGGTCTTTTTTGTCAAAAAAAGAACACCAATCGTATATTTTGTAGCATAACTGTTTAATGATAGCTTAAACAAATCATTGATGGGCAGTTAAAAATGTTCAAAAAAGTAGTAGACAATATCCCTTTAAGTTTGTTACGTTTGTTAAATTCAACTTCAGTGTATGATTGTTCTAACCTGTTAGTCAACTCCACCTATTCTATTCGAATATTGTATAACTATAATTAGAATATTGTTGATAATCGAATATTCTTGCAAAACACCAAACCATTTATTGTGTTTTAAAGGAAAAACCTCTGTTTATTTGCATATTGGATAAGCGTATATACCGGGTATTTGAATGGAAAAATTCAGGTAAAAAGTTGGCAAACTTCGTAATAATGGAATATTATTCTACATTTTGGACAGGAAGTGCAGCTTTGGAAGTTTACATGTCCAGATTGGAAGAGTTCACATACTCCATTGTTGTATTTTTTATTTAAAATATTCAAAAAAGTTGTTCTTGAATTTCTATCTTATTAGCGGTATTTATTTATTTTTTGATAGCGTCACATGTTTTGTTAGTTATGCATGTTGTTTGTTGACATCGTGATTTTAGTCATATTTTGATCTCGGAGTGAAATTTAAATGTATAACAAGCTTGCTTGTTGTGTTTATCCTTTTTAAAGAAAATAATGTCATTATTCCTACAATGCAGTGTCAATTTATATGTTTTCAACCGTATTTTTTTTTATATCGCATGCTGTGTTGTTTACATCCGCCATTTTGTTTATATTCACATGATTGACAAGGGAATGTTACATAATATAGTCTCTAATCCATTCATACGCTTTGCTAATAAATGATATTTTCATTACAATAGTTTATTTCTGTTTATAAAATAGGTGAATTATTAGAATGAAATGATTAAAATTGATTGCTAAAATTGTTTGATATTAAATGCCCGGATGATCGGATAAGAGAATAGCATTCGTGTCATCGAGGGGTCATGGTAGTCTCGTGTTATAAATAATATTTTCAAATACAACTAGTTCCCTTTGACTTTCTAACACGCGTTAAATTTATTTAGGGAACCAGTCAACATATGTTTGTAACACGTGCTACGATTGGCCTTGTGCTTTGTACTGTAACTAACGAAATTGGACGTAATTGTTGAAAACAGCAGGAAATTTTATTTATAGTATTGGGAATAACCAGACTAAAAACACACAAAATACCTTTACCACGGGAAGTAATAACTTTAGCTGCCGTAGTAAACACTATCCAGACTAAAAACATCGCTGCTGGTCTGATTGCATTAAAATTCCATCGGTCAATTTGTCACAAGTCAGCAAAAATAATCGGTCATAATGTCAGCTTGACCAAAAAATATTCGGTCATTTTGATTTATTTTCGGCCAATGGCCGATGACCGATGGCAATCTGAAACCCTGTACAATACCTGTTTCTATCTTCAAGACCGGTTTCATAGAGTCTCGCGATGGTCGGAGCCTATCCATATATGGATCTCAATGCCAAATATGGAAAACTTTTACTACGAATCGATCCAAATAAGGATATCTCCAAAACGAGGCAAGTGCACGTGAAATAGCAACTTGTAAACAAAATGTCGGACAGAAAGAAGATTTCATGCATTCAAATATTCAGATGGATATAAGTCTACCATGGATTGATGCAGCGTTTACTTAACACCTCAAGGTTTACCTAAATATATTTATCTTTCACCCCCGTTAATTTTTCCAACCACTTACAACGGAATTAGGACAAAAAAGCCACCCGATGTGAATCACTCCGGGCGCTGCTCCCATACCTTGAATGGGACCGATTCGTAACCCTAAATGGAGCACAAGCGGAATGAGGGTTACGTTATCGTATCTAGTTTATGCTAAAATAACCTGTTCACAAAAAGTGGATGGATCTTTATAAGCCATTTAGTCAAACTAAGGTCCACCTCCCTCAGGTATAGTTGATCTTAGCTGATTTGGGCTATCATGTTTAGGCCCTTTAGCTTACATGCTCCCAAAGACAATTAAATCATTTGGCTTTCTAATCTTTTGTCTATAATCTAGTAACCTGATGAAGGTTATTCCAGAAACGGGTAGTGTGCACTAAATTAGATATCTACATTTTTATTTCACAACTGGATTTGAAGTGGTAAATACAGCACGCACAGCACGTTTTAGCAAGAAATCACCCTGGTCGGTGTTTTTCTGCGGTGAAATGTCGGTGATGTGTCATAAAATCACTGTAAAATGTCGGTGAAATCACGGTGAAAATTTCACCGCGAAAATGTACAAATTAGGGCCTAAATGTCGGTGACAACACCGCGGCGAAAATCATACGTGTATAACGTAAGACATAATTTTTTCCGGTTGAAAATTTATCCGGTGGAAAGAATTTAATATTAAATTTTATGTTACGGTAAATATTTTATAATAAAATACTTTCCATTCCTATAAAAAAAAGTATCCTAGTGTACAATAAACAGGTACACCAGAGCTTATGTTATATGTTGTAATGAACCCGAATCAAAATATTTAAAGCTTTTGTAATCGTATTTCGTATTCGTATAATATTATATCCCACGCTGATTATTAAATCATGAGACGCATCAGTAATATTAGTTTCCGACGATTAATGATAAATCCCATTTGATATCGTATAATTAAATGTATGCATTTTGTTCAATAAAATATTTGAATTGAATGATAAATCACCTGAACCATCAAATGAGATAATCCGGATAATATTTTATACTAAGGGTGCATTTTTTTCTAACCAAAATTTGGCAAACGTTGTGTGTCGTTTGTTAAACGCTG
>MJUT01061739.1:40467-64557 GCA_002080005.1 Gigantidas platifrons
AAATAACACCAAGAACATCGATAATTTCAGTTTTCTTATTCAGGAAAAACCTACAGCAAAATAAAGGTATACTGTCAACAAAATCGTCATTTTTATTGAGATTTTTTTTTAGGGATTCCAGATTTTTCAACTTCATCCTTGTATAGGTCGATGTGGACGATAGGTCGAAGCCAGCGTGTTGAGGAAAAAAAATATCGACCTATAGTCCGTAAAATACGGTATATATAGCAGAAGTTAAAAGTTTAAATATTAATGTGCAACGTTACATAATACAAACAATTCTCAGATTTAACAGAACAGGTACACTATTTCAACTAATGTCTACCAATGGGATGTCTATCAAATTTGTCAACTTTGATTACCCGGTATCAGTGACAAAATTCACCACACGATTCACACACACACAACAACAAGACAACACATAAAGGAGCAGATGTATCACTGGATTTCTGAAATGTCTTGAGTTTTTTTCTCCATCTTCATGCGAATCATTCTTGAAATTTCATAATCTATTGACTAAGCTAAGCTAAGAGTAAACCAGTACCCACCTGGTACCCAGTTCTTCTTACAGACCTGACAGACATATTGTATTGACTAAGTTAAGCTAAGAGTAAACCAGTACCCACCTGGTACCCTGTTCTTCTGACACACCTGACAGACATATTGTATTGACTAAGCTAAGAGTAAACCAGTACCCACCTGGTACCCTGTTCTTCTGACACACCTGACAGACATATTGTATTGACTAAGCTAAGCTAAGAGTAAATCAGTACCCACCTGGTACCCTGTTCTTCTGACACACCTGACAGACATATTGTATTGACTCCGATGGTATGTTCCCATCAATAACAACTAAGGGAGCTGATATCAAATTTTTCTCAAATATGCTTATCTGAAAAATAGTTATTTATTAAAGGTTTATGTTTGTAATTGCTTGTGAGGTAGACGTTATTTATTAAAGGTTTATGTTTGTAATTGCTTGTGAGGTAAACATTCTTCCCATTTCACACGGATAACAATAGATTGATTGGTGTTTAACACCAACTTTAGCAGTATTTCAGCTATATCATGGTGTCAGTTTTAACACTAACTTTAGCAGTATTTCAGCTATATCATGGTGTCAGTTACAACATCAACTTTAGCAGTATTTCAGCTATATCGTGGTGTCAGTTTTAACACCAACTTTAGCAGTATTTCAGCTATATCATGGTGTCAGTTTTAACACCAACNGTAGCTAAGAAAAATGCGACGAAATTTTTTTTATTTTGGGACGGACGGAAGAACAGACAAAGGTAAAACAGTATACCCCCCTCCGGTGGAGCGGGGGTATAAATAAAGGTTAAGGTTTGGGTTATTGTGTTTAATGCCACTTTCAACAATATTTCAGTTATATCATGGCGGTCTGTTTTATTGGTGGAGGAAACCGGAGAAAACCACCAACATGTCACAAGTCACTGACAAACTTTATCACATATTGTTGTAACAAATACACCTTGCCATGAGTGGGCTTCTAACTTTAGTGGTGAAAGGCAATGATTACAAATGTAGTTGTAAATCCAACTACCATATGGCACGATTACGACGGCCCCCCATTAAATATATATATATATATATAGCAGACGTTAAAAGTTTAAATATTAATGTGCAACATTACATAATACAAACAATTCTCAGATTTAACAGAACAGGTACACTATTTCAACTAATGTTTACCAATGGGATGTCTATCAAATTTGTCAACCTTGATTACCCGGTATCAGTGACAAAATTCACCACACGATTCACACACACACAACAACAAGACATTACATAAAGGCGCAGATGTATCACTGGATTTCTGAAATGTCTTGAGTTTTTTTCTCCATCTTCATGCGAATCATTCTTGAAATTTCATAATCTATTGACTAAGCTAAGAGTAAACCAGTACCCACCAGTGGTCGATTTCACAAAAAGTCGTAAGTCTAAGATCAGTCGTAAGTGTGAATTTCAACCAATCAAAAGCTTGGAAATCACACTTACGATTAATCTTAGACTTACGACTTTTTGTGAAATCGACCCCTGGTACCCTGTTCTTCTGACAAACCTGACAGACATATTGTATTGACTAAGCTAAGAGTAAACCAGTACCCACCTGGTACCCTGTTCTTCTGACACACCTGACAGACATATTGTATTGACTCCGATGGTATGTTCCCATCAACAACAACTAAGGGAGCTGATATCAAATTTTTCTCAAATCTGCTTATCTGAAAAATAGTCATTTATTAAAGTTTTATGCTTGTGATCAGGTAGACATTCTTCCCGTTTCACAAGGATAACAATAGATTGATTGATTGATTGGTGTTTAACACCAACTTTAGCAGTATTACAGCTATATCGTGGCATGAACACATTTAACAAATTAAAACTACTCAACTACAAGACTTAGAAAGATAAGATAAGAATATTTAAATGATTAAAATATTTGGTTTTTAGTCCTTCCTAATACTTTCTGCTGATTTTTTGGATTAGGTCTTTGAGGTTTGACTGACTGCTTCATATAGTCAAATTATATGATCTCCTTTTTATGAAAGTTATAGTGAGGGTTTAATTATTAAATTTTAATTAATTATATTATATGTAATAAGACTTGGGCCTTGCTTTCACTCCTACACATTATAAAGGACATCCATACACTGTATTTGTTGTCTCCCTTTACACATTTACTGAATATATTATTATTACTTTATTTTTTTAAATTATTATTTCTCCCCTCGGAATATTGTTGTTTTTCTCTCTCTCCAATCAATAGTAATCAATTGTATATCTTAATTCTCATTGTAATTGTTCTGCTCCTTTGGGGCGTCGCGATTGACAAAATAAAAGTTGTTGTTGTTGTTGTTACTTCCAAAGACTTAATTTATCTGGTTTTTCCAATATTTTGAGAGTACCTGTACCTGACAAAGTCCGGAAACGTGCCATGCACACTAAATTTGATTTCTACGTTTTTTATTTGAATAGTTTCTTGCTCTCCAGTTTTATCTTTGAAATACAAAACTAGAGGCTCACATGACCCTGGTTAAGAAGTCTATGAAACACAAATGAGTATATAATGATTTGATTTTTGGTGTTTAACGCCACTTTCAACAATATTTCAGCTATATCATGGCGACCAGTTTTAGTGGTGGAGGAAGCCGGAGTACCTGGAGAGAACCACCGACCATGGGTAAGCAACTGGTAAACTTTATCACTTGCGGTTCAAATGAGTATATATAAGAAATACCACACTCCTTACATGAAGAAATGACCATATAGCAGTGCCTAAACAGTAACACGGCTGGTGTCTTATAAGAAGCATGAACTATTCACCCGTTGTTTTGAGAGCATCTGGTGTCACCCCTGGATTTTGATGCAGACCATGTTGATCATCTTTTTAGTTTTCTGTGTTGTGATTTTGTGTTTTGTTTTTGTGTATTGTTTGTCTTTGTCTTTGGCAGTTTCTCTGAATTGTCCATTCTTGATTTCCCCTTCGGTTTTCTCTAACGTTGATTTGTCCTGTGTCTTGCTAACCCTATGTTGCCAGTTTCTCTGAATTGTCCATTATTGATTGCCCCTTCGATTTCCTCTAACGTTAGGACTGATTGTTGTTGACTTATTGCATGGTAAGATTTTCCTACCCAATCTATCAGCTCCCCTTTTCCTTGTGACATTCTGAGCATCGGTCCACGGTCCCATTCAAGTAACACAATTTATCTACATGATTTGTTATTCGTAAACTTGCTTTCATCATAAATGTAGCAGAAATACTTCCTAGTTGAATGTAGCAGAAATACTTCTTAGTTGAATGTAGCAGAAATACTTCTTAGTTGAATGTAGCAGAAATACTTCCTAGTTGAATGTAGCAGAAATACTTCTTAGTTGAATGTAGCAGAAATACTTCCTAGTTGAAGTTAAACAACAATCAAACACTAAATGTCCACAGTTGGTTCTATTTGATAGTACAGTTCTCAATGCAAATGGAATACATAAATGTGATAAAATTGATATTGCAGATAATGTTCACAAATAAACATACAGCAAACAAAGTTTAGGGATATATTTGATTAAACCACATTTATATACATATACATTTGAGTAAACAAGGTTCAGCTGTATATTTGAATAGATGAGGTTTAGGTGCACATTTGAGCAACCAAGTTTAGGGATACATTTGCAATCTGTTATACAGATAATTACTTGTTATTATCAAATATTTTATTGAAATAACGCCGAATTTGCATGTGTAATAA
Organism: Gigantidas platifrons; assembly: GCA_002080005.1. Lineage (NCBI taxonomy): Eukaryota > Metazoa > Mollusca > Bivalvia > Mytilida > Modiolidae > Gigantidas > Gigantidas platifrons. The sequence goes on from MJUT01061739.1 coordinate 44,736, forward strand.
AAGCATAATTTGCAGCGTGTTATTTGCCTCCAGGGCAATAACATGTTATCTGCCGTCTTGAGAAGGGCAATAGCATGTTATCTGCCCTGGCAAAATATGTGATAAATAGATTAATACATGGCCTTTTTCATATTGCCCTTGTCATCAGACCTCGACTGATATCGTCCCTCGGGGCCGATATCAATCTATAATTATTTGTTATCAACCTACATATTCAGGTGTTATATGTTTATGTATGTCCATGTCACCGATTCCAAACATTAATTCTCCACTCTGACGTAAAATAGCACAATAGGTGGCAGTGTTGTGGTCATCAAGGGAAATAACTCCAGATAAATCCTACAAAAATAAAATATCTTTTTATTTCAATTAATTAAAGAAATATCCTCTATATATAATGCTATAGAATTTACATTGAAAGTACCTCTAGTCAAAACTAACAGTGTAATGGAAATAAAATCATTTCTGATCAAGCCATATGTTATAGAGGTATCACTACTAGACAACAATTGTTGTAGAGAGGGATAACACCTAGTATATATTTCTACAAGTTATTTTCCTTTCTTACTAAAATTCAAAAACAAAGGATAAAAGGGTTAGAAGTTATGGTATTTAATGCCACTTTCAACTATATTTCAACTATATCGTGGTGGTCAGTTTTAATGGTGGAGGAAACTGGAGTACCTCAAGAGTTTGAGCCCTGGTCAGGTAAAACCAGACTATAAAATTTGTATTTCCTACTTCTAGTTGGCTTGATATCCCGATAATGTGTCTGAGTTGAGAGACACATTTTAATACCTGCAGACTGTTGTTTCAATGAGCTAGCCTATAAAAATCCAGCGTGTTGGTCTAGAACAAGGCGGACATCATCATCATTTCATCAATATGTAACTTGTTCTCGCCATAATATGGCTGAAAAATTACTCAATAGGAGTTAGTCAACAATCACTCACTCACTCCATTACAAGCAGTCAGCCAAGATGACTGTTATAAGTTTGCACATTATTTATTTTACTGTTAATCTTTTTAAAAGTTTTGAATTTGAAAATAGGGTCAGGGTTGTTAGCATTTAGTTATTACTTTCAGCAATTTTCCATCTGATCTATATCATGACTACCAGATGATGAAACGTCTGTTCATGGGTGGATGTCTAGGAACCTTAACATCTGAGGTGATGTTAGGCTTGCAGTCAAGTCAAAATTCAACAACCTTCTTGAATCATGGAATATTGTTATAAAAATTCTCAACATGTGCAAGAAATTGTAGATTTTTAGGTGTTTAGCATCACTTTGAGTTTCATTTCTAGAGGAAACATGAGTATTCAAACAAATCAACAAACATGTTCTTATTACATAAGGTTGCTTGAAGTACACCTCTCCATGGTCAGAAGTTGCACTCGTGATCCACTTGTAAGTAAGTAAGCTTTTACTTATTACCATATGACTGCAATATGCCTCGTATGCTGTTCTGTTGGAATCGGTACCAGTAGCTGAGATAAAAAGTGGGTTAGTTCCTAAACGACTTAAACAATCTGCTACATTTCTCCCAACTCCACCAAACGATTGTCGAACATTTCCTGGATATGTAGCACCATTTAGCTATAAGGAAAAAAGATGATGTTCAATATATACGGTTCTAAATTAACTTACAACTTAAACTAGAGGCTCACATGAGTCTGTATCGCTCACCTAGTATAGAATATTATTTAAGATTGACTTAATTCCTGTTAGAGGCCCCTTACTTAAGCCTCTCCCCATAGAGGATCACCTTCATTTGTATAGGTAAATCTAAATCTCCTCTTCCCAAGGATCTAGTTCAAAAAGATGAAAACAGGAAAATTGTATGTTAACTATGACAAGTTTAGTTCCATTCTGATTAGAAGTTTTGCAGTAGAAGATTATAATGGGAAAGAGTTAATGAAGAAGAATGACTGATGCCTGTCAACAAATAATACTCAACCTTGCTATGAAGCAAGATGTGTAATTTTCAGGAACAAATACAACACTGCTAAATCATAATTAGCTTTTTTGCTATGTTGTTTGACATATACTTAACATACAATTGTTCTTTTTGTCATCTTTTAGAACTTTGTATTGAGGTGGCAGCCATCTTGAATTTCGAATCAACACAATAAACATACATTTGGTTGAGGATCATCCAAATTAATTTCAAATGTTTCAGTAGTATCCCTGAATAATCATATTATTTCTACTAGAGTTTGATTGTTCCATAGAACACAGATGCACTCTCTAATAGCAAAATTAAACAGGGGAGTAACTCCAGATCAGAAAAAGTGTTTAAGTGTAAAATTAAAATTTTTCCTTCCTCTTATGGCTCCTGACCTTGTATATAAATATCTGATGAATTGCTTAAGAGAACTTAAGTCATGAGCAAAAACCAAACACAGGAAATATGGACGTTAGGACAATGTTATAGACGTAAGGACATTGTTATAGACGTAAGGACAATGTTATAGACGTAAGGACATTGTTATAGACGTAAGGACATTGTTATAGACGTAAGGACAATGTTATAGACGTAAGAACAATGTCATAGACGTAAGGACAATGTTATAGACGTAAGGACATTGCTATAGATGTAAGGACATTGTTATAGACGTAAGGACAATGTTATAGACGTAAGGACATTGTTATAGACGTAAGGACAATGCTATAGACGTAAGGACAATGTTATAGACGTAAAGACATTGTTATAGACGTAAGGACAATGTTATAGACGTAAGGACAATGTTATAGACATAAGGACAATGTTATAGATGTAAGAACAATGTTATAGACATAAGGACATTGTTATAGACGTAAGGACAATGTTATAGACGTAAGGACATTGTTATAGACATAAGGACAATGTTATAGACGTAAGGACAATGTTATAGACGTAAGGACATTGTTATAGACGTAAGGACAATGTTATAGACGTAAGGACATTTTTATAGACGTAAGGACATTGTTATAGACATAAGGACAATGTTATAGATGTAAGGACATTGTTATAGACATAAGGACAATGTTATAGACGTAAGGACATTGTTATAGACATAAGGACAATGGTATAGACGTAAGGACAATGTTATAGACGTAAGGACATTGTTATAGACATAAGGACAATGGTATAGACGTAAGGACATTGTTATAGATGTAAGGACAATGTTATAGACGTAAGGACAATGGTATAGACGTAAGGACAATGTTATAGACGTAAGGACATTGTTATAGACATAAGGACAATGGTATAGACGTAAGGACATTGTTATAGACGTAAGGACAATGTTATAACTTAATGTCCTGAAGCCTAGGTGTGGGGGCATAATAAACAAATTAAATGAAAGAAAACCATACCTGTATATCCTCTTCTGATATTTTTGCGTAAAAATCAACAATAGAACCTCCTACAACCACCTGTAATAAACAAGTCATTAGTATTGTTATTGTATATACAAACAAGATGTTGCACGCTACGTCGTGCTAAGAATACCCCCACTCGTTCATTTGTGTCAAATTTGTATATATCTCAACACTCATTACCAGAAAATGGATCACTAACTATGAGGTAAACAGAAAGTAGATGTGCGGTAAACCTGCAAAGGGGAGACACGGTACAAGTCACCATGCAAAAGCCATATATCAAATATAAAATCATTTCTTCCAGTAGAAGCTGAGATATCTGTTACCAAATTTTTTATTACGGCAAACATGAAAAATTCTAAGTTGCACGGTAAACAGGAAGTAGATGTGCAGTAAACCTGGAAAGGGGAGACATGGTACAATTCACCATGCAAAAGCCATATATCAAATATAAATCATTTCTTCCAGTAGAAGCGGAGATATCTGTTACAAAAGTTTTCATTACGGCAAACATGAAAAATTCCAAGTCGTGCGTTAAACCTGCAAAGGGGAGACAAGGTACAATTCACCATGCAAAAGCCATGTATCAAATATAAAATTATTTCTTCCAGTAGAAGCTGAGATATCTGTTACGAAAGTTTTTATTACGGCAAACATGAAAAATTCTAAGTCGCACTGTAAACAGGAAGTAGATATGCCGTAAACCTGCAAAGGGGAGACACGGTACAAGTCACCATGCCAAAGCCATATATTAAATATAAAATCATTTCTTCCAGTAGAAGCTGAGATATCTGTTACGAAAATTTTCATTACAGCATACATGAAAAATTCTAAGTCCTGCGGTAAACAGGAAGTAGATGTGTGGTAAGCCTGGAAAGGGGAGACATGGTACAAGTCACTATGCCAAAGTCATGTATCAAAAATAAAATCATTTCTTCCAGTAGCAGCTGAGACATCTTTAACGAAAGTGTGAACGGACGGACAAGGTGATTCCAATATAGCCCCCTCTCTATGAGTGGGGGTATAATATTATACCTCGATAAACTAATGTTAACTGGTTTAACCCCGCCACATTTTTACGCCTGTCCAAAGCCAGGTTCTGGATTTCCAACATCATATATAGAGGTCTTTTTTTGATTGTTCACTTTGTTGATATTAGTGGAATTGATGACCATCACTGTTTAAACTTTCTTTTCATATTAACATACCATAGCATCATCGTTTGATTGATTAAGAGGAATTCTATTTTTAGATTATAAATTAAGCATATAATTCTCTATACCAACACACTTTGCTTTCTATCCATTTAATTGTACTTGTAATCTGAAACTTTTTTTTGTGTTTATAATTTATGTTGTATGTTTTCATCGTAGCGAGCGATCTTTTTTCAAATTTTTCAAAATTTTCACATTAAAAAGGTTTATGTGAATTTTATGAAGAAACAAACGAGTGTTTATTATTTCTCCACAACTCCTGAAAGGTTACTGTGATCACTATTATTTGATTAGTACCAAGTTTCATAATTTATCTTGGTATCATAAAATAACGGAATCTTAATGCACGAGGAAGGCATATGCAACAAGAGAAGGTATGAGTAAGCATCAAAATCAGAAAATATTATTCAATTACTGTCTTTTGATGAGGTAAATGTGTGGATTTATTGACTTTTGAAAAAAATTATATTCACTGAGCCCAAAAGGGCAAAGTGAATATCATTTTGTTTTCAAAAGTCAATTAATCCACACATTTACAGAATCAAAAGACAGTAATTGTTTTATTCTATATTTTGAGGAAATAGTGGTTTTCTGAAATAAAAGAAAGTTACATGTCCTTTGTCCTGACGTAATGCTACACCATTGTTTACATCACCATGCTATCATCTGATTCTTTATCATTTAATATATTTTTCAATGTTCCGTCCGACAAAGTGGCAAATCTTTGTTTTGAGCACCGGCAGTACACCTGCATCTACAGACCACATTTTGTTTTTATATTCCTAAAAAAATCCATGTTCCAAAAATAGTAACACGTGATATTTACCGCGGTGAATATTAAATCTGAGGCGGTGAATACGTCTATTTATTTTAAGAATGAGTTTGGTAGAAATATATACTAAAGAATTTACTAATATAGAATAAAAGTTGTTATTATTATTAGATAATAAATCTCTTTTACCACTACAACTTCCTTATTAATTCCGTCCAAGAATCTGGGACATGATAATACTCACAATTCTGCCATCCCCCGTCTGGTGAGTAGAACTACTGTACATAGAGGTAGATTTAGTGACCTTTTCTCTCCTGATCTCGGACAGTTTCTTTGCTATTTTGCTGCCAATTTTAGCATTGTTTTTTACCAGGGCAATATCTGGTTATAGTCAAGGTTTATTTAAAAAATAATATTTCCCAGCAATTTAAATATTATGTGCGTCACTTACTTTCTCTTGAGGGAATCAAAACATACTTCTAAAGATCCAACTGTTATTGTTATCTTGTGGACACCCAATCTAATTTAAATTATATATTTGTTGTATCTTGTCGCTATAGGTGAGCTAAAGCTAATTGGGACTTACATAATGAAATTTGATTGGTTGGTTTATGGTGTTTAATGCCACTTTCAACAATATTTCAGTCATATCTAATGAAATTTGAATTTATACTTTTATAAGTTTCATTGTATTAAAACATAGTGAAAATCTTTAGTTAGATGACAAAAATTACATGTTAACAGATATCAGATAACACCATAGTACCATAATTATATGTTAACAGATATCAGATAACACCATAGTACCATAATTACATCTTAACAGATATCAGATAACACCATAGTACCATAATTACATGTTAACAGATATCAGATAACACCATAGTACCATAATTATATGTTAACAGATATCAGATAACACCATAGTACCATAATTACATGTTAACAGATATCAGATAACACCATAGTACCATAATTATATGCATTATATGCCCTTCAATTTACAATTAATGACTTTTAATGAGGTGGATACAAGGATTTATTAACCCAAGAATATTATATTTACCGAGACCCCTTAGGGCCGAGGTAAATATATTATTCTTGGGTTAATAAATCTTGGTATCCACCGAATTGAAAGTCATTAATTGTTTTATTATATGATACATTTTATATGTTGATTTTACCCTTAATAAGGTTTTATCACGACGTTTTCGTTAGTTTCGTATGGCGCAAGACGTTGGAATGTTATATTCACCGTGCATTATGTCGCGTGAGGTGAATATAACGTTTTATCAAAGAATGTTTCTATGGACGTCAGCCAATCTGATAAAAGAAATATTTATAGTCATATAATAATACTGATTATCATACAAAAATAAAATAATATTGCCCTCTATTGATACAGAGAATAACTGCTCATTGTTATCTATATTTTTGATAAAGGTCAAGGATACTGGCTGTCAGTGATGCTCCTTCTGTTATCTCATTTACTCTCTGTAATATATATGGAGTCACTTCCTTTCCCATAATGCCTTTGGTTCTAAATAAAAAAAAGATATTGGTATTAATTGCTTTATATTACAAAAATGTATCAGTAGTGTTATGAAAACTGTACATGTGGTTAAACCATTAAAAAGTTTTGTTACCATAGTGATTTACCTAAAGCTTTTAAAGGTGATCCTTTGTGACCTTTAATATACATGTACCAATAAATTGGAATTATTTCATTGATGTAAACGTAAGGTTAGGATTATGATGTTTAATGCCACTTTCAACAATATTTCAGTTATACAGTGGGGGTCAGTTTTATTGGTGGAGAAAACCATCAGCCGTCGTAAGTCACCCACAAACTTTAACACATAATGTTGTATCAAGTACACCTCACCTGACTGGGATTCAACTCACAACTTAAGTGGTGATAGGCACTGATTGCATAGGTAGTTGTAAATCCAACTACCACATGGTCACGTCAACGACGCCCCCTCCTTATTATCAATAGGACCAGAAGAATAAATAGACATAACTTACTCAGTCTCTTTAAGTGCTGTCTGTACAGCCAATTCAATTTTCTCTCCATCGGCTGAGTTCTCTAAGGGTATGGGGACAGCTATTAACATACCACTCTGTAATTTTAAACTATGGTGAGCATCTGGAAGAAATTAAAATTCACTAATAAAACTAGTATTACTGTGAGCACAACTCACCAAGATATACCCACCACTCCCCACATCTGTCAAACCTATTTCCATAACCAAAACATTACAGATTGTTCCGACCAAAGGGACCCCCCTCTCTTCACAATTAAGTCACTAATAAAATTTTAAAAGATTTTGAGAAACACTTACTCAAGTTGTTGTACGACCAATAGGATAAAATACCCTACTTTTCGTCATATCAAATGTAATAACTCTGGAATGGCAAAAGTGAAAACCGTCAAAAATTAAAGGGATCCTCCTCTCTTCACCGGTAAGCTGCTGATAAAATTTCAAAACATTCTGAGAAACACTACTCAAGTTATCATACGACATAGGATAAAAATCTTATTTTCCGTCATATCAAGTCCAATAACTCTGAAACGGCAAAAGTGGAAATCGTCTAAAATGAAAGGGATCCTCCTCTGTTCACCGGTAAGCTGCTGATAAAATTTCAAAAGATTCTGAGAAACACTACTCAAGTTATCATACGACATAGGGTAAAAATCCTATTTTCAGTCATATCAAGTCCAATAACTCTGAAACGGCAAAGGTGAAAATCGTCAAAAATGAAAGGGATCCTCCTCTCTTTCCCAGTAAAAAATAGCTGATAAAATTTTAAAAGATTCTAAGAAACACAACTCAAGTTATCGTACGACATAGGATTTGTCTACAGACGGACGGACGTGCTGAAACCAGTATACCCCCCTACAACTTCGTGTCGGAGGGTATAAAAAAATGGATGACAATCTTACTATTCTCAGCAATACGAACTTGTCACAAGCACAAGGACAGAAACAAGGGAATCTATTAGCTCACTTGTCACTTTAAGAGAAAACAAGGACGTCACCGATGGAATAAAAGAGTCTGGTTTTGGACAGGCACAAAAAAAGTGACTTAAAAATGTAAACCCTTTAAAATTTTGGCTTTAGTCTATTCTACATGACCAACATAAACTGATTTAAGCTGCACTAGAGTAGACAAATTGATGAATGAATGAGTTATTTCATTGTTATGAAATAAAATCCTACTTTAAAAAGAAATGCTTTGACATATTTGATTAAATATCTAACCAGAAACTGGCTCATAAAACTTGGTCCTAGTGGTAACAATTTGGTTCAACAAAATTTGTGACTAGGAGCCATTGGGTTTCTTGGATTAATGAAAGCACCAAAGGTGATGTTAAACGATCGAACATGCTTGCATGTAGATTTTTTGTATGCTATGCACAATTGCAAAATATCAGCAGACTAATATTTTAAGGAATCAGCATTTAATGCATCTTTACCAATTAGTTCTGCTGCCTGTGTTTCATCTGTTACATTGCATGGTGACTGGTATCCACTTCCTGGTACAAAGAATGCTGGGAAATCTTTATTTGGTCCAAAACTTGCAACACATACACCTTCAGTTTCCTAATAATAAAGATGATTACATTAGATACATATGTTTTGGTAATTACGGAACAAATACATTACTGCTGTCAATCAGTTATTTTACTGTCATAAATTAATTTTTTTCTATTACATCTTTAGAAACTCAGTACATTTTGTACTACTTTTTAACTGGTAATCGAGAACTAAAATTTATATTCTATATATTTTTTGATTTTTGCTTTAACAACACAAATAGTCACAAGTTTTTAATTTAAATTCAAACATACGATACAGGTGTTTAACTATTAGGTAGAAAACTGTGGAATTAATTAAGGTTGTTCAATTATCACTATGCAGTTACACGACAGATCAGCAACCTTGAGCGAGTGATTGTTATTTGAAACCAAGCTAGCAATTTTTCAGTTATTTAATGACGAAACCAAATTACTTTTTCTTATAATAATAAATAAATGATTTAACTCTAGATAAATCACACAAAACAAGAAACTATATGTAAGTCATCGGTTTAAAAGCTATACACATGAAACAAGTATGACATTTGAACAGCCCCCATCCCCCAAAACCTTACACATCCATGACCACCATTCCACTTGTCATTAACAATAATTTAAAACAGTATGAACTAAACAAGAGGTTTTAATGATGAAAATTAGCAAAGTAGATTTGAAGATGATTTCTGGACCTTTACCCAAAGGTTCTCCATTATAGGTGTTCAACACCACTTTGAACAATAGTACAGTGACAGTCAAACCTGAGTTAGTGACCACCTCTATTATAGTATTAATAAATGGGTGTTTTCATAATGGACCGATTATATGTCCAAGGTTAGTCATAATGGCCCAAGGAAGGTTATATTGGCCCGAGGTAACGCCGAGGGCCAATACAACCTTCCGAGGGCCATTATGACTTAACCGAGGACATATATCCGGTCCATTATGAAAACACCCATTTCTTAATACTTTTATTAACCAGTCAATTTCAATTTTAGGTACCGGTAATCTTCATTCTTTTTGAAGAAGGCCATAGTATTGACCGAAATGGTAGGCTATATATATATATAGATTATCCTTCAGTTGCCCGTGGGTTACGATATATCTCCACTCAGAAGAGTCAAACTAAAAATTTTAACCACAAGCCGTCTAGACAGTATGTGATTGTGGATAAATATGATTTAATAATGGTAACTATAGCGATATTAAGCCATTTTCTATAAAATATTGTGCTGAATCAAATAAAATCTTTTAAAATGTTAAATGCTACAAATCATCAAATGTTAGTTAAAAAAAAACTCAAAAAAAGTCACTCGGACAAAGAAGGCAGCACAAGTGACAAATTTTACAACTGTACTGAGTGATATTTTGTTTATTCTGTTAAAAGGAGGCTATCCAATGAACATTAATGAACTGTCACTTCAACAAGGTTTGGTGAACATTACTGTGTTGAACCTTACATTCATGTTCTACGTTTTTATTACTATCACTGGGTCGATACCTCTGCTGGTGAATTATTATACACTTATTGACCCGAATATCAAGTCTATACATGTTTTATTATACTGAACTCCTGTAAAATTCAAAATTATAAATTGTAGGCCCTTTTTCTCCTGGATTTCTAGTCTACTTTATTAAAACTAATACATTTTCATGTGTGTGTATTTGAAGAAGAAATTTATAAAAAAAAATAAAAAAAATATATAGTTCGTTCTTTTTTGTATGGATATTGACATTTATTATATGACTTCAGATAATGTCTTTTCTGATTGGCTGACATCCCTAGTAATGTTCTTTGATAAAACATTATATTCAACACGCAAAAAGTCACGAGAGTTGAACGTAACATTCCAACGCTCCTCCAGACACCTTGAAATAGAAATGATGTTTCCCCAATTATCTTAAAAGTACCGTATTTTACGGACTATAGGTCGATGGGGACGATAGGTCGAATTGCTGCTTTTCGGCTAAATTTTTTGGGGAATACTAAGATAGGTCGAAGCATTCCATAGGTCGAGGATGCCGATGACAACTTGGGTAAATATCGTCACATCGAACGTTTTTTTTTTGTTTTTTTTTACATCGGTAAACATTTGTCCTATAACGTTCTTCGGTAAGTATATGCAAGTATTAATTCAAGAATACTATTCTTATGTGTCATAAAAGAAATAATTATGAAAGTTAAATTAAATAAAATTTTGTTTTTAAACTTATGCTTGCGTGTCTTTTTTATGACGAGTCCGGTTTATAAACCCAGACATCGACGACAATCAAATCAGGCCATCTGTGGGTATCACAATAGATAGTAAACGGATGTTCATACAATAAAATAATTAAGCTGTCAAAACAATGTATCACCTTGTGCAGTTTTATTGACACACCTTTAAACTGTGTTCAATTATTAGTACACAATTTATTTGATTGTCTCGGTCCAGTAAATTTTCAATCAGCTGATCAGGACAAGTGCCGACAGAGGTTCACCTGTGTTGATTATCTCATGGTGATTATTTTATTTGTTCCTAATTGACCAATTCAAGTGTAGAACATTATAGTTTAACGAAATCGATAATTATTTTCCAGTACATTTAGTATAAAAAGCTTGTTCACCACCATACCTGTTAACCCTCCCGCATTTCGCGGGAGACTCCCGCTTTTGAGCTCGGCCTCCCGCGCGGGAGACTAAAAACTCCCGCTTTGAAATACTTCTCCCACATTATCTCCCGCNACTGATTTTACAATTTTGAAATTTTATTAAATTTTTTAAATTTTTAGGTAATCTTCATTCTTTTTGAAGAAAGCCATAATGGACCGGTCCATTATGGCTTTTACTGGTCCATTATGACATTTGCCGGTCCATTATGTCCTTAAAAGCCATAATAGACCGGCAAAGCATTTTGGAGCAAATTAATGTTCTTGCTGTATAAATACAAACCAGTCTGTAGTATTCATAATAGAACCTACTGGTTAATAATATCCTATTATGGACTTCTCACAAGGGAACCGTTCTCCTATAGTGTTGTCTGGGTAGGTATAGTGCCCAATCCGATAGGCGAGGGCACTATATTTTCACAGACAACACTATAGGAAAACGGTTCCCGAGGGAGAAGTACATAATAAATTTAGTACATAACATGTCTAATGGCTAAAAAATTGCAACTAATGAGCTTTTAGAATAATATTTAATCTCCACTGCTGGTTCTGACATTCGCATAAAAGTCTTGTAAAATGTCATTGAGTACAACAATATCCATTGTGCCTATCTCCCCGTCATAATTTTTATCCAACATGAAGTCTGAGAGAACTTTAACTGCATATTTGGTGGCCGCTTTTGTCTTTACATTTTATTGTTGCAATATGAATTCGTCGGCATCCGTGCTGCCGAATCTGGCAACCATGTCGGCAATGTAAACAATGACATAATCAACTGTTAATCGTAGCGCCGTGCATATCAAGGGAAGTAACTTTTATTTAAAATTCATCACGTAAATTCGCGGAAAATTTGGTATAGTCCCGCGGGAAGAATGGTCGTTTTAGTATAGTGCCCGTTGCGAAGTATAGTCTCCCGTAGTCAAGACATGAACTATACTATTGAAATATAGTGCCTCGCTAACAACCAATGAAAATTTACTATTTCTATATGTTATGTACTAATAAGCAATAACTTGTATTAAGCTACAGTCAAACCTGCTTTAGTGACCACCTCTATTAAGCAATAACGTGTATTAAGTTACAGTCAAACCTCCTTTAGTTACCACCTCTATTCAGCAATAACTTGTATTATGTGACCTTAATTTGTATTTCCCTTCACAGTGCATTGCATTATAAGTAAAGCTGTATTTAGCCACCACCTGTTTTATGTGACCATATTTCACTGTTCCTTTGGAAGGTCGCATAAGACAGGTTTGATTGTACAGTAATACCTGTCTAAACCGAACCCCTTTGGAACTGAAGAATTTGTTCAGTTTAGACAGGTTTAAAGTACATAGATATTTATTAGATAGGACTGTAAAGTCTGTCTGGTTTAGACAGGTTTTCAGTTTACTCAGGGTTTGGTTTAGACAGGTTTCACTGTATATTGTGGTGGTCATTTTAATGGTGGAGGAAACCGGAGTACTCGGAGAAAACCATTGACATGTCGCAAGTCACTGACAAACTTTATCACATAATGTTATATCGAGTACACCTCACCATGAACGGGGCTCAAACTCACAACGATAGTGGTAATAGCAATTAATTGCATATGCAGTAAATCAAATTACTACACGATCACGACCATGACAGCCCCTCTCCATAATGTGACATCCCATTATGGGAGTGATATAAGTCACAGTCTTCGAAATTAGACTTTCGAATTTACTGGCCAGAAAACTTCAAAATTAGAATATTACATTTGTATAAATAGATTCTATTGAATTTTTTTTGGGAAAAAGTCACTGGTCCGAATCAATTTTCACTGGCCGTGGGCCACCAGACCACTGCTAAAGTCGATGACTGAAGACATGTGATCAACAAGATTTTGGTGGAATTGTTGACAATCACTTTTTAAAAAGAAACAGATTATTTTCTGAAAAGAAGGCATTATACAGGGCTCACCACACATAGTAAAAACAGGGCGACTTGACTTCTTTCTCAGTTGACTTAAGGGCGAAGTGAGGGAAAATCTGGGAGATTTCCGAAAATCTATCCCGATTTTAACATTTCTTTCCCCACTACCGCATGTTCCCCTACCTTTCACAAAACGAACGTGTGCTGCACAACGATCTTAAAAAGGATGCAATTAACGAGTTTGGAATAAAATATTGAACATCAAGCCNGGTCATATTTCAGATATGGGTGGTTCTGGGGAACAAAGTCGGCGCTGTTTGGTGTTAATTCAAATTTGATTTAATGTCATATAATAAAACAGTTAATGACTTTCAATTTCAGTGAATACAAGGATTGATCAACCCATGGAACATGATATTCACCTCTGATACCTCGGTGAATATCATGTTCCATAGGTTGGTCAATCCTTGTATTCACCTCATCGAAAGTCATCAATTGTATATTGTCCTCTATTAGAAGGTGATAGGATCATTCCATTATATACGTCATTTAATTTAAATCAATGAGATGAATGAATGATTTAGAAAAGTCCGGGAAATCTGATTGCTGAAATTACAACAAGGGGGAATAGTTATTGTTTACTTGTCGTCTGCCGTCTCGGTAATTTAGCTCACACAATGAATAAGTCTGAGGACATGCATGATGACGTCATTTAATTTAAACCAATGAGATGAATGAATTAGAAAAGTCCCGGAAATATGATTGTTGAAATTTCCACAGGGGGGAATAGTTCTAAAATTTTTGACCAGCACCACGGGGGAAATAGTCATGCAGTTGATTTTAGGGTATAATACACCCCATCGTCAGTGCTTTTAAGCTGACATAGTTTATAAGATATATTTATTACCGAAAATAATATAATTATCATTAAAACTAAGGTTCTCCTCCCTCAGTCATAGGTTATCATTACTAAGGTTCTCCTCCCTCAGTCATAGGTTATCATTACTAAGGTTCTCCTCCCTCGGTCATAGGTTATCATTACTAAGGTTCTCCTCCCTCAGTCATAGGTTATCATTACTAAGGTTCTCCTCCCTCAGTCATAGGTTATCATTACTAAGGTTCTCCTCCCTCAGTCATAGGTTATCATTACTAAGGTTCTCCTCCCTCAGTCATAGGTTATCATTACTAAGGTTCTCCTCCCTCAGTCATAGGTNGAGTGATATTTTGTTTATTCTGTTAAAAGGAGGCTATCCAATGAACATTAATGAACTGTCACTTCAACAAGGTTTGGTGAACATTACTGTGTTGAACCTTACATTCATGTTCTACGTTTTTATTACTATCACTGGGTCGATACCTCTGCTGGTGAATTATTATACACTTATTGACCCGAATATCAAGTCTATATGTGTTTTATTATACTGAACTCCTGTAAAATTCAAAATTCTAAATTGTAGGCCCTTTTTCTCCTGGATTTCTAGTCTACTTTATTAAAACTAATACATTTTCATGTGTGTATATTTGAAGAAGAAATTTATAAAAAAAAATAAAAAAAATATATAGTTCGTTCTTTTTTGTATGGATATTGACATTTATTATATGACTTCAGAAAATGTCTTTTCTGATTGGCTGACGTCCCTAGTAACGTTCTTTGATAAAACATTATATTCAACACGCAAAAAGTCACGAGAGTTGAACGTAACATTCCAACGCTCCTCCAGACACCTTGAAATAGAAATCATGTTTCCCAATTATCTTAAAAGTAGTAGCCAATCATCATCGGGTTAAGTTTTGTCATCGACTAATCAGATACGTTCTTACTAATTACTTTCGGTACACAATTAAATCAATAATAGAAGACTATAAATGGCAGACGTTGGGCAGATATGGGTGTCTGGGGAACAAAGTCGGCGCTGTTTGGTGTTAATTCAAATTTGATTTAATGTCATATAATAAAACAGTTAATCACTTTCAATTTCAGTGAATACAAGGATTGATCAACCCATGGAACATGATATTCACCTCTGATGCCTCGGTGAATATCATGTTCCATAGGTTGGTCAATTCTTGTATTCACCTCATCGAAAGTCATCAATTGTATATTGTCCTCTATTAGAAGGTGATAGGATCATTCCATTATATACGTCATTTAATTTAAATCAATGAGATGAATGAATGATTTAGAAAAGTCCGGGAAATATGATTGCTGAAATTACAACAAGGGGTAATAGTTATTGTTTACTTGTCGTCTGCCGTCTCGGTAATTTAGCTCACGCAATGAATAAGTCTGAGGACATGCATGATGACGTCATTTAATTTAAACCAATGAGAAGAATGAATTAGAAAAGTCCCGGAAATATGATTGTTGAAATTACCACAGGGGGGAATAGTTCTAAAATTCTAAAAGTCATGCAGTTGATTTTAGGGTATAATACACCCCGTCGTCAGTGCTTCGAAGCTGACATAGTTTATAAGATATATTTATTACCGAAAATAATATAATTATCATCAAAACTAAGGTTCTCCTCCCTCAGTCATAGGTGACCTTAAATGATTTTGGGCTATCCTGTTTAGGCCCTTTGGTTTTCTTGGTCCAAAAGACTTTTAAATTATTTGGCTTTCCAATCTTTTGGCATTGCATGTTCAACAGTAATAGTGAAAATCCACACAGACTCCTGTTCTAATCCACTGTATTAGTTGGGCAGATTCCAACGGCTGACCCATCCCTCCCTCATTTTTATCTATAGTCTGTACTCAGAATTATTTCCCTAGTTTATTACTGTATATTATTAGGATGTCACTTGTGAGAGTCATTTTTTTATGAAGAAGAAAATAGTAAAAATGTGCAATGATAAAATGTGTCACTTGTGCAATAAAAATACCATTATTCTGCTCCTGATAGAGAATGCTGAAATATACAAATACTGGAAGATCTTAAACAAACAATTAACACAAAAATGTGTTATTTTTAGTAAGTTATGATTTAGATAATAATTACTGTATATACAGAGAAACCTGTTTAAACCGAAAATCCTTGGAACCAGCTTTTGTTCGGTTTATACAAGTTAAATCAACAAAAAATGTCCTGTATTGGTGGGACTTTGTTATTGTGTATAATATAAATGTATGATTTACAAGTAAAATGTATTGAAATGCCTATAAGCTGTACACAACAACAAAAATGACTGCTACACAATATCTGGAATATTGTTGAAAAGTGTGTTAAACATCATGATCCAAGCCCCTATAAAGCTGTATTGCTTTTAGAATAAAGTATTATTATTATTATTATTAAAGTTTGGTTTATATAGGATCCCGTTTTTGTCAAGGTTTGGTTTATACAGAATTCACTGTACCATATATCAGATTTTTCATTTTTTTTTTGTAGTTATAAGTGAAAAGGCACGAAAAATAAAACCGTGAAAATTTACAATACACACTGCAGATCAGAATTATTTGACATGCTTTTCACTTTCAAATGACCATTAATGACCTTTATTTTAAGTGTATAAATTGTTGTTGTTTAACATCAAAGTATCAATTTGTTCAGCTATATCATAGCGAGAACAAGTTAAAGTTACATTTTGATGAGAGGAAGTTTGCTTTGTACTAGACCAACACACATAATAGGATTTGGGGCCCGGGTGGCTCAATGAGTTAGGTCGCTGGATCTAACAACTCATACAAGCCTATCACCAATACGGCGTGGGTTCGCACCCAGCTTTGTAAATTACAAAAAAGGGTGCACTCGACTCGCAGCCGCAAGTGATAAAGTTTACCAGTTGTTTGCCCATGGTCGGTGGTTCTTCTCCGGCTTCCTCCACCACTAAAACTGGTCGCCATGATATAGCTGAAATATTGTTGAAGCACCAAAATTCAAAATCAGAATCAAATCATTATTGGATTTTTATAGTGCTAGTTCATAAAAACAATGGTCCGTGGGTAGACATGTCGCTCCACTCAGACACATTATTCTGATTCAGAGACAACCAATCTTTGCTCTTACTTCTTAAAGCTACATGCTTAGTTTAGAAGTATCAAATATCAATCTTATAATCTTTGGGCCTACATTTTTATATTTAAAAGTTGACATGTTATAATGTTTGGGTAAATTATGTAATTTGCTTAAAATACAAACCAGATACTCTAACGTCCTTCCAATGTCTAGTATAGATTTGATGCCTGCCGATACCACTGCTATAGGTGTCCTACCAAGTTCAGTCAGATCTGCACTGACATCCATGGCTGAAAGAAGACAACAAATCAATCTTATTACCATTTTCTCATAAAGTGAGAAATTCCAACAGTTAATTTTGTCATTTTGGCATTACAAATTCTACAACATTTTGTCTTAAACAATTTAGGTAGAAATAAATCCAATTGAATCTTGTTGTGCTGAAGTCAAAGGGACCTACTGTTTCAGCTCACTTTATCTGGGCAAAGGTAGCTACATTAGTCCCCTCCCATTGGTTAACCTTATTCATTATATCCTCTTTTTTTTTTTTTCAATTTAATTTTTTGTTGATCGGTTTATCCTAATGCCACCACCTTTTTACCTGCATGAATTATTGTACTCTGAAATACTGCTCACTTGGCATTACATATCAATCAATCAATCAGACAATCAATTTTGTCTTACTTATAAATTCCACCCCTCTATGAAACATATAAAATATTTCCTTACAAGATTAATCCCCTCTGTCTGTTTACCCCTCTATTAAATATATAAAATATTTCCTTACAAGATTCAGCCCCTCTGTGCACCCCTCTATTAAATATATAAAATATTTCCTTACAAGATTCAGCCCCTCTGTGTACCCCTCCTACACCACCAGTCACAAATAAAGGTATACCAACTTGATGAGCAATGACCATGGTCCCTGAGACTGTTGTACCACCATTGATACCCTAAACAAAAATAAATGATGTCATCAATTTCTGAGCTCCTGCAATGTCTTCCAGACTTGGTCATACGATAACAAAAAAATAACCAGAGGCTCTCAAGAGCCTGTATCGTTCACCTGGTTATAAAAAGAACCAATTGGTCCTATGTAAAAACTATGTCCTGCGGTGGTGGCCATCTTGAATTTCAGATCGGCATAAAAAACCCAAACTTTTTACAGGACCTTCAAATGATTATTCCTGGACAGTTTGGTTTCAACTGTCCAAGTGGTTTAAGAGAAGAAGCGTTTTGAAACATTTTTCCCATAGGGTCCAATGTTAAACTAAGTCCTGCCGTAGCCACCATTTTGAATTTTATATCGGAACGAAAAACCTAAAGTATGTAGCGGACCATCCAATGAATATTCATGTACAGTTTGGCTTTAATCATATTTGTAGTTTCTAAGAAGAATTCATTTGAACATTTTCCCATAGGGTCCAATGTTAATCTATTTCCTGCAGTGGAGGCCATCTTGGATTTCCGATCGGCATAAAAAAACTAAATTTTGTAGAGGACCTTCCAATGATCATTCCTGGGCAGCTTGGTTTAAATTGTCTAAGTGGTTTCAGAGAGGAAGCGTTTTGAGACACTTTTCCCATAGGGTCCAATGTTAAACTAAGTCCTGCTGTAGCTGCCATTTTCCATTTTATATCGGAACAAAATACCTAAACTTTGTAGAGGACCAACCAATGAACATTACTGTCTAGTTTGGATTCAGTCTGATTTGTACTTTCTGAGAAGAAGGCATTTGAACATTTTCCCATAGGGTACAATGTTAATCTATGTCCTGCTGTAGCTGTCATCTTCCATTTCATATCGGAACAAAAAATCTAAAGTTTGTAGAGGACCATCCAATGAACATTAATGTACAGTTTGGCTTTAATCGTATTTGTAGTTTCTGAGAAGAAGGCATTTGAACATTTTCCCATAGGGTCCAATGTTAATCTATTTCCTGCGGTGGCGGCCATCTTGGATTTCCGATCGGCATAAAAAACAGTTATTTGGTAAAGGACATTTCAATGATCATTCATTTACAGTTTGGGTTCAGTCAGTTCATTAGTTTCAGAGAAGAAGATCTTTGAAATTTCAGCCAATCAGAGCATATTATTGGCCCTGGCAGCCATGTTGAATATCCGACTGGAACGAAAAACAGAAACTTTGTAGAGGACCATCCAAGGAACATTCCTGCTAAGTTTGGTTCCAATTGGCCAAGTGGTTTCATAGAAGAAGCTTGAAATGTGAAAGTTCACAGACGACAGACGACGGACGCCAAGTGATGACAATAGTTCACCTGGCGACCGTTTCACTAAAGGTCATAAGTCGTAAACGTAGACGTAAGTGTACTCTTAAGAGCTACGACCGTTTCACTAATAGTTAAGATTTACGACTTACGACAAAAAGTGAT
>MJUT01061739.1:65001-76397 GCA_002080005.1 Gigantidas platifrons
CCTGGCGACCGTTTCACTAAAGGTCGTAAGTCGTAAACGTAGACGTAAGTGTACTCTTAAGAGTTACGACCGTTTCACTAATAGTTAAGATTTACGACTTACGACAAAAAGTGATCGCAAAGTTAAGAGTGGTGGAAGGTACTCGTAAGTAGTAAATCGTAAATCTAATTTTGAAGAGAAGAATTGCTATCTGAATTTTTTTAATATGAACATTAATCAAATGAAGCGAGCAATAAATAATAGATGCACGCAACTTTGTTTATATTTCGAGAGTCATAAAAAATCATTAAAACAGCTACACATTATTGCTTGTTTCAGTGTACTTTCTATCAGTTCTGCATTTACAATTTATCAACGTATTTTATTAACGAATGTGTACCTAGAAGAAATTTCAAGAAAAGAACTATATAGGGTACATGTACAAACAATGGGCACATTATATTTGGGTGGATTTGGAGATTAACAGTTATTACTTTTGCACGGAGAAAGAGCATTACAATTGCCCGTAAAATGTACCTGATACTTTTTTTTTTGGCATTTGTGCGGATTACCTGTTATTTAGAATATATTTAATTTACTCATAACATTTTCTGCATTTTGCAGCATGACTGACGATGCAACCACAGGGAGTCCCTGTGATGCAATACGGATTATTCACATCTTTCGTCATCCTTTAAAATGAAAACAAAAAATATCAGAATAACATAGATACAAATATATGAAATATAGATTGAAAAAAAAAAATTGTAACATACATGTATATAAAAAAAAAATAATAA
This sequence comes from Gigantidas platifrons, assembly GCA_002080005.1. Lineage (NCBI taxonomy): Eukaryota > Metazoa > Mollusca > Bivalvia > Mytilida > Modiolidae > Gigantidas > Gigantidas platifrons. The sequence goes on from MJUT01061739.1 coordinate 65,781, forward strand.
TTTTGAAGGCAACAGATATTTTAGCAGTCCAAATGTTAATATTAATTGGTAGTTTTTATTGATAATATAAAGGGTAAAAACACTCACTATGAATATAAATCAACAGTACATGTACATGTTAAGGTATAATATTGTAAGATGTGTATTTTTGTTGTTTTATGTAGTGATGCAATAAAACTACCCAAATCTTAACACCCTACCCCCGCGGTGGGCAGTGGTTACAGATTAAGTTGGCGAAAGAGGTAACAAAAAAAGTTGGAACATCAGTACTTATAAAAACCATAAAATATCATGAAAATGCGAAATATACTTTTAAAGAAAGGTAGAAAAAAATCCGCACAATCGTGATGTGTTTATGTTCTTCATGTAAATATATGATATTTTCTGCGCAATTGAAATGCACCGCAAACAGAATATCGATGCAGAATGTGAATGTATTGCCAAATCTATGGTCATATTTTTGAAACACAGTCACTTGAAGTTTAAAAAATAAGGGGAAAAAATAGAAAAAACTTCGAAAAATTTCCCTTATCTATTAATAGATAATCAACATTTTTCGAAGCTTTTATTATTCCCCCCCCCCTTATTTTTGAAACTTCAAGTGACTGTGCATATAGCATGAAATTTGTTCAAATATATTCCATAAAATAAATTTCTTCTCCAATTTCGGTAAAATTTTACACTTAACAATTGTTTTTCTGATACACAAAATGTAGCTTTGGTTTATTCATTTAAAAAATCACTTTAGAGTTTTATAATTAGTTGAATATTAAAAATGTATTTAAACACATTTAGAATGTGATTATTAATGTAATCAGCTTCCAAACTGTTGGGTTTATATATAAAATATAGGGCCCGGGTGGTTCAGTGAGTTAGGTAGTTGGGTTACCTAACAACTCATACACGCCTATCACCAATATGGCGGTTTTGTAAATTACAAAAAAGGTGCACTCGACTCGCAGTCGCACGTGATAAAGTTTACCAGTTACTTTTCCCTGCTCGGTTGTTCTCCGGCTTCTTCCACCACTATGATATAGCTGAAATACTGCTTAAAAATCAATCATTATATATAAAATATATGATACAATGTATCTTTTTATCTCCATTATAGGAGATGTTACTTGTCGCAAGTCGTAAGTCGTAACTCTTAAGTTTAGGACTAGCTTAGTGAAACGCACGTATATGTGCACGTAAGGAAATCTTAAGAGTGATCTTAGACTTACGATTTAAGATCACTTTAGTGAAACGGTCGCCTGGACCTTTGGTCCACGTGAACTAACAAGCATGGCATTGACACTTGTTCTCCAACTTCATCCAATAACAACAATATGTATACAATGTACTTGATAAAGCCGATTTCCAATATATTTCCAAAGATTTCAAGTTTTGATGTCCACCAATATTATTTATTTCTGATTTCCATTGTAAATGTAGTTAATTTTGATCATGGCAGCTTAAATCATTTGAAATCATTCTCGTACTAATTATAGGTACCAGTCGAAATAAACTGTTACATGCCAACATTTCACTGGTAGAGAATTTGATAAGTTAGGTGTAGAACCGCTAAAATATAGGGTTATTAGGTGTTTAATGCCACTTTCAATAATATTTCAACTATATCGTGGCGGTCAGTTTTATTGGCGGAGGAAACCGTTGTACCAGGAGAAAACCACCGACCTGTCGCAAGTCACTGACAAACTTTATCACATAATGTTATATCGAGTACATCTCGCCTTGAACAGGATTCAAACTCACAACTTAAGCGGTGATAGGCACTGATTGAACAGACAGTTGTAAATTTAACTACCATACAATCATGGCCACAACAGCCCCAGAACCGCTAAAACATTAGGGCCCATCAGTCTAGGGCCCGTCAGTCTGAACAAATCGTGTAGCAACAAACCTGAGAAAGAACATAAGGTAGATCCCTACGTGACGTTTTTATACATGGTTCATCCTTTCTTGCCAGTAATTCTAACTCCTTACTCGACAGACCTGTAAATATATAACAAAACAAAATATACAATCATTTTATGGTCATGTGCAGGCCTTTCTATAAGGGTACTTTTACCCATTTAATATGGTATTTGGTACCTCCTGATTTTAAAGAGTATTGTATAAGATACAGGGGTGTGGAAATATCTGATTTGAGCACTTGTCCCCGGGCAGTAAAAATGGAAATTCTACTTGTCCGAAAAAAAAAGTCACTTGCCCAGACTTTTTTTTGTTGAATTGGTACTATGCCTTACATATATGTTGAATATATGTTATCATTTAACTTTATATTTCCTATTAAATATTTGTTCATTTTCAGATTTATAATTTAATTTGTCTTATTTTATATTCAACTATGGTTTGTGGACTGGAAGCATTACAGGCTTACATGTTTATTCTTGAGGAGGACAATCTAAGAAAAATAGAACACTATGTTTGATAAGTCATAAAAGAAGCTTTCCATATTGTTCTACTTCAGCTTGATTAACCTTAGCAAGAGCCCTGTCCATATCACCTGACAGGGGCGGATCCAGGATTTCAAGTTAGGGGGGGTGGACTTAAAATAATCGCGCTGAGGGAAAATTTTTGGGGTATTTCGTGTGAAAAAATCACGATTTTACGCAAAAAAATCATATTTTTTCCAATTTTAGGGAGGCCTCCCCTGGATCTTCCCCTGCCTGTGGTTGTGCCCGGTTACATTTGGCAATGTCCTCCATTTGACAAGCCTGGTGTTTTGAGGACATTTGGTGGCTCAGTAAAGTATCCCTTCTGTTGACTACTTTACCTATAAAAAGGTTTGAGTCTGACCTTTGGTCTGCTAACTGTGGGTATTTTCTACAAAGATTTTATTGTCTAAAGTTTACTCGTATCGCAACCACGGAAAATGGATTAACCATGTTTGTTGAAATTCACGTTTTCGTTTATTTTCGCATTGTTTATCCTTCTCCGCCTGCGACTTTCGTTTTAGCGGTTTATCATTATTTGGAGCAGTCGCAACATATTTTTTTCTTGGTGTTTTTACATGACAAACTTGTCCATCTTTTGAAAAATCAATAATTCAATTTCCGGTATACAGAAGATAAAACCTAGGCGTCGATCCCGAGTCAATGAGAAATGCTAATGCAAAAACTAGAAAATCTGAAGTTGCATACCTAATTTGTCTGTCTAAACAATCGATCTATTTTTAGTTATAAACTTTTAACTGACATAGTTACATATTTTTTTTATTTCGTATTTGATGATCTTTTGACAATCATCTAAAGAAATTTGACTCCCCCTCCAGAGAACATGGCCAATTTTCACTTGTCCACGGACAACCAATACACAAAAATTTACTTGTCCGGTCGGTTATGTGTATGGTCGTTGCTTTCGTTTTCGATCGGCACTAGTTTTCGATCTTTGCATACCAAACATTCTTATGTAGCGTGTGCACTACACTTCCGTTAATTTGCATATGGTTGCAAACAAAGATGACACAAGAAATGTTTTGAGCAGCTTACATCGGACACAATGCGAATGAAGCAGGTAAGAGACTTTATTCTTTCTTGTTGTACTAAAATGTTGCCATTTTTTCTAGTTCCCAAAAAAGTCCAAGTTTAAAACCCTCTTCAGACGTACCCTTACCCCTTTTTAATGTCCTTCCTTGTCGTCTGCAATATTGATCTTCCATTGAAACCGTGAAGTCATGTGATCAGACTGGCCAATGGTATTATGTCTATTTTAAGTGAGGGTCCAAGGGAGTGGGTCCTTATGTTAGAAAAAGTAATTCGTTGCTATTTTTAAAATAAAAAAACAGACTTAGAACTGAAGAGCACTGACTTACAAATGGCACAATACTATAGAAAATGTGGGCTAAATGTCCTTGTGATAAATTTAGAAAATATGTAGTAAATAGTAATGTGTAAAAAGTCACAACAAAATGAAGAAAAAAACATTAAAACGTCTCCTCATGGTCCTCAACAGTTTGAACACACACCATTCAGAAATACACTGTAAATAATCAAAAACACCACCAAAAAAAACCCAGAAAAACAAAGAAAAAAATGTATAGTTATACTACAAATTGGTTAAATGTGGGAGTAAACCGAAATTATACACACAGGTGCTCCTTTAGAACCTCAACCTTATCAAATTTGGAACTCCTTTGGGGTGATCGAAAACACATGTCGGACATATTTTGACAACATCAATCACGAGGTCAGTGAACTATAAACAAAATAGATAAGCATGTGTTCGAAACTGCATTTCAAGCATAAAAATTAATTTATAAGATATCAAAGTAAAGGCTCGAAAAGGTCAATTAAAATTCTTTTTTCCATGGAATGTCTCAAAACAGATTTTGATGTTAGGTGATCGAAAACTAGTGCCGCCACCATACGAGTCGGGCAAGTCGGGCATGGTATTTGCTAGACCGAATTATTCTGTCGTTAGAAAGCCCTTTCTATCATTCTATATTTATCTTTTACTTATCTGACTTTTTTTTTTATGCTGCTTTCTCCGACAGAACGATCTCTTGTTCAAAATCATGAGATCGCTTCCAATTTGGAAGTGCTGGAATTTCAGTCGATTTTTATGTGTATGTGCCGATAAAGCAGCATAAAAAAAAAAGTCATATAAGTAAAAGATAAATATAGAATGATAGAAAGGGCTTTCTAACGACATAATAATTCGGTCTAGGTATTTCCACACCCCTGAGATATTCATTACAATGTTCAAATTTTAGTACCAAGTACTGCATGTAAATAGTGAAGAACTGGTACACTTATTAATATTGAAAGCCCTGAATATGACTTTTAAAGTTTGAAATTTTGTCTGTTTCTCTATATTCCGGTGTTAACTTGTTATATACATAGTACCTATGCTAATATGAAATTATTGACTAGCGTACGGCAGATTTCATTTTTGCTAGTGTTACATGGACGGAAATTCCTGTTTTATGTCCCACTGATTTGTGAAATAAAAACTTTTTTATTCAACATTTTAACACACGAAGTCAGTGCTAACGTTACTGTTTGCTATCGTAACTAGAATAGGACAGAATTATTAAAACCAGTTTACCAGGATAATACTTGCTTTTTTATGCCGCCTGATGTTTATACGCACATCCCTGGGCGTCACCATTCTGGTTCACAAAATGAATCATGGGAGGTCACGAGTGGTTTGCCCATCTCTCAGTAGTTTTCCATTGCAATCGTTATTGACTCGCCGGACAGAAAAAAATTCTTAACGATAGCAAAATAATAACCCAATAGACCGGCAGTAAAATGCTTTGTGAGAATTGTTGTAGATGTTCAGAAATCTTTTGATGATGAATTATTTCCGGTGCCGATCGGCATTTTCCGGAACTTTTGGGCATGGCCTAAAAATAAACCTGTAATAAGTGCGATTGCTATGAAAAGACATTGGGACGGAAGAAACTGGGTTCATTGACGTCTGTTCATAAATTGCATTGTAATTCAAAAATAAAGATCTAAACATGCAAACCTCTAATATTTTCATTTTTTAAATAATATTGTGGCTTACGAGAGATGCTGAGTGGTTGTATTTGCATTTCTCCTTGCAAAAAACAGATTTAAAAAAACGGCCTGTTATATTGACGGGAGTGTATTCCGTCCTGTATTGGGGTTATTTGATATACGTTTCATAACATTTAAAGAACAAACAAACAAGTAAACTATTTTATATTTTATTAGGTTTATTGACAATTATTTAATACATCGTATTTAGAGTAAATTGTAAGTAAATTTATACTGTGAAATAATAAAACAGCAAATGCATTACTTTCCGTCCATGTAACATTAGCAAAATGAAATCTGCCGTACCCCGGTAAACATTGTTTTATTGGTGAAAAGAATATACAATTAGTACATATTACAGGTTCCAAACAATTATAAATCAATTAGCAACGATCGGATTCGGACACCAGCAAACTATATGGTTAATATATACTTATAAAATTACTGTTTCAAACATTTGAGAAAATATGGTAAAACTAAGATTTGGTTTGGTTTATGGGTGTTTATTTATCACTTCCAGCAATTTTTAAACTATATCGTGACTTCATGATAACATACATTTAAGATAAATCTTCCTTAGACATAGGTGGAATTAGCAGGCTTTGCTATAGGAGTGTTTATCATGACATTCAGTAATATTTTAGTTGTATTTTCTATTGAGACTACGTAAAACAAAAATAAGGAGTGAGTGACACATTATCCTGATTCAGAGACAACCAGTCTTTGCTCTCTCTCCTCAATGCTGCATGCTTAGTCTTTGACCGGAGCTTGAACCCACGATTTACCCCACTCGAGGCCAGCACGCTAACCACCGGTGCAATAACTACATAAAGTATATCTTACTCAGATATAGACAGCATTAGCAATAAAGATTTTAAGATTTTGTTTTTGCAATTTTTACATACCTACTTTCACTTTACCATCAAGCACAGCAATAGTAGCAGGAATAACATCTTGTTCTCTAACAACAGCTTCCACACTAGTCGCTGTACTGTGTAAGAGAAAATGCATTATTTTACATATAAATATATCATATACATATAAAATCGACTATCACGATCATGATGACAATACTGAAAAATTGTATTTAAAGTTTAATGCAAGTGTAAAAATACCATGTCATCTGAGGAGGTCATCATACAAATACCATCAGCTTGTTTTTTTTAAATTGTTTCTAATGACATCGTAGGAGTTGCATCATACTCATTTTGATGTGTGAGTAAAACGTAATACTCATGGTTTCAGACCTTAAAATGATTGTGAGTTGAAGATTAAAAATAAAAGAAATTTTCATTGCATTTTTACTTTTACCAGAGTTTCAGTCGGATTAGAATCTACATCCTTATAATTGTTTTAACTGTTATTTTATTGAGGGTTTAGGGTTAGGGTTATGGCGTTCAATGCCACTTTCAACAATATTCTAGTATTATCATGGCAGTCAGTTTTATTTGTGGAGGAGTACCCGGAAAAAAACCACACACCTGTTGAAAGTCACTGACAAACTTTATCACAAAATGTTGTATCTAGTACACCTCGCCATGAACGGAGCTTACAACTTTAGCCAATGATAAAAGAATATTAGTTTGTATATAAACAACTGACCAACTTATAAATACATGAAAGTGGTAATGACTGATGATTTACCTTAAATTATGTGGATATGGCATTCCATGGGTAATAATTGTACTTTCTAATGCTACAACTGGCCTCCCAGCATGCAATGCTTCAGCCACTTCCTCTTTAACTTCAACAACATCTAAAAATAAAATACAACCATTAACCAATCAAATCAGTTACTATTTATTTCATTGCTACCATCTTTTAACTTTCACCCAATCAAATTTGCTTAGATGAATATGTGGCATCGATCCTTTGTGATATTTCAGGGAAACAACAAATGTTTACTGACATTCAGCTAAAAACTTACTGTATATAAGGAATACCCTACACATATCCTAAGTGCTATGGTGTTTAATGCCACTTTCAACAATATTTCAGTTATATCATGGCGGTCAGTCTTATTGGTGGAGGAAACCGGAGTCCCCAGAGAAAACCACCGACCGCCTGGGCGGGATTCAAACTCATAACATTAGTGGTGATAGGCACTAATTGCATAGGGAGTTATAAATCCAACTACCATATACGATCACGACCATGACGACCCCTTCACCAAATCAAAATTTGCTTACATAAATATGTCAATGTGTCATCCAAATGTTCACTGATGTTCAGTTAAAAACTTGCTGTACATGAGGGATATCTTACACATATTCTCAAAAAAAATAATAACACTATGATTCTTTATATTGTACTAATGTATATTTATTTTCAAGGGACATAACTCAGGAACTGCAAAAAAATTAAAATGTCAAATTTGTACTCAAACTGTATTTTGTTGTTCATGGGCTATGGTGTTTGACATCAATTTCAACAATATTTCAGTCATATCGTGGCGGTCAGTATTATTGGTAGAGGAAACCGGAGTACCCGGAGAAAACCACCGACGTGCCGCAAATCACTGACAAACTTTATCACATAAGATTGTATTGAGTACAACTCGTCTGAGTGGGTACCTCAGAGTGACCCATAACCTAGCTTGATAACCATATGTTGTGTTCATGCATGAAGATAAATCGAAAGTAAAACAAGTGTCACTGACAAGCATTTACAATCAAACCAATAATACTCACTTTTAGAAAACTGTCTTGTTTGTTGCTTCCATGGAAACTGTTTTCTGCCATATTTACAGTACACACTGGTCAATCTTGAGATATGTTTAGAGGTCATTTCTAATTCAGTGTTTGTTCATGATTTGTCTATAAAATAAATTTCAGTAGAAAATTATTCCTTAATAATTTAACTTGATGTGAATACTGCAATCTGATTGATTAATCCACACAGAGAAAAAATTAGTTATACTTAATAACCTGGGTTTGTATTGTGACATCACCAACATATATTAGTTATACTTAATAACCTGGGTTGGTATTGTGACATCACCAACATATATTCATTTGCTAACGACAAATTCAAATAGTCCTATGTAATAAATCATAATTAAAATCCAGGTATCGTTAAATTTTGTTTTAAAAATGACATTTTTAGGAATATTTGAAATTTTTTAACAGGGTTTACACTTTTCATAAAATGCTTTGTGGTTTATTAAGTGTCAACTGTCCCAAACAAAGTTATATCGTTTAACATGTTCAAAAATTGAAAATATTCCTTAAATAATTTTTGCAAACTGATCACATACAAATTTTATCAGGTTGCTTTAATTACAACTTCACCACTCTCAAAATGGTTGTTACTCAGTGTGCATGTCATAATCTAATTTTCACCCAAACACGGGCAGATTTGATATTCCAGATTTGTCTGGTATGCAGAGTTAACATTAAAATTAACCAGAAAACTAGTTCATATTTCCTATTAACAGTGTACTGATTTGTTAGACAAAAGTCTTCAGCTGCAGAAATAAACAAAAATTGGTAGGAAATAATCTGTGATCTTTATGTTGGTAATTTTAATACTTCAGTTTATAGACCATCTTTATTGATCAGTATGAAGGTTTGGTTTAGATTTATGGTGTTTAATGCCACTTTCAACAATATTTCAGTTATATCGTGGAGGTCAGTTTTACTGGTAGAGAAAACCGGAGTCCCAGAGAAAACCACCAAGCAAGTCACTGACACACTTTATTACATACATGTACTGTTGTATCGAGTACACCTTCCCTTGAACAGGGTTCGAATTCATAACTTTAGTGGTGATAGGCACTGATTAAATGAGCTTGAAAGGATATGGGTATAAATCATTGAAAAATGAATGATGAATACATTCTTTTCCTTTGATCTTTTTATGGTTTATACACCAGAATCAGTGTAACCAACAGATAAGAACTATGACATAATACACACAGATACAAAATATTGTACACTTTAAATCTGGGCTGTAGTTTTACTACTCTCAGCCGGCCGTGCAATAATCAACCACCTAGATGTTATATTGCATGATCGTGACTTCCTGTTACAAATCATTAATACCATGGTTTTCCCCGAGTTAAACGATTAAACAATCACACGCTTCTACAAAACCTAGTCCGAGATTCCTCTGCCGTCCATCTGCTTTTTTAGGACTTGCTGTAGCCGTGGTCCAGCAAGTCCTAATAAAGCCGTCGGTTGGCAGAGGAATCTCGGACTATACAAAACTGTGTATTCACATGCTAATTCAACCAATTTTCGTCTCCATTTTTAAAAATGTATCTACCACAGAAACATAGCCATAGTACCCTGATATCCTTCATAGAAATTTGTGCAATAAATTGATTTGTAACAGATCTGTGGTTTCAACTGAAATTCCAATAAAACAGAACTTATTTATTGACAATGTTAGCAATCCATCCTGGCACTACGGTGAATGGACACTTCAATCTTTATTCACAGGAGAAATGCATAGTCCACATCATTCTGCCTTTCGGCTTTCCCCTGCTGTTTTGTATATTTCTTTGTTCCAAGTGGAACAATCATGTAATGAAAACCATACAATAATCCCCTGTGAAAAAGATCTAAAACATTGTCCACTCATTTTCACAGAACCGTGAAATTCAATGTCATCGGATTTTAAGTGCCCCAGTTATGCTAGATTTTGTTTCATCTCCCTGAAAATTATGTTTAATTGGTTCTTTGAGACCAAACGTTTAAAATAAAACCGACTTAAAAGTGGATTAGTCTCAAAATTCCAACTGACGAGTGCTAAATATCACAGAACAGACAAAATAATCTATGTCACAACTTAATGGTATTGTTTTTATCTATATAAAAGCAAATGCTATTCTGATGATACAAAGAAGCTGAAAGCAGGCAAACATCTATGGAACCAAACATTTTCAGACAACAATCTCTCTTTTTCAAGTGACATTTTGTTTTACAATATTGATCCTTTAAAAATTGTCGCATCATCCCATGTAATTTACGAGTCCAGTACCGATGGACCTTACCATTTTATTCAGGTACAACATATATATATTATTTTCTCTTTAATTGAATCATCAAACAACTATATAACAAAGAAATGAATCTTAACCTCACGTAACAAAGTGAAAAAAAAA